>JAXQQM020063985.1:0-60279 GCA_034641835.2 Pinus albicaulis
CCCTAGTCAGAGCATGGAGCGGAAGCGCAGCGCGGGATTTTCGACATGAATTTCCACGTTTTATGAAATTTTGAGCCATTTAATATTTTTGTATTATTATTATTATTTTTAAATTTTTGAGTGAAATTTTCTTCTCAAGAAAAGAAAATACATGTAATAAATTGAATTTTATATGATGGTTTGGTTTGGGTAAGATTCCTACCAGAGAAACATTTTTTGACAGTAGTCACAAAGAATGGAATCTTGATAACTTGTCTACAACACAGATTAGACAAATGTTAGATCAGATGATTACAGAATATAAGCTCATGTGTGTTGGAGGAAAATCTGAGGTTGAGTCTTGTAAGACTCTGATTCAATGATTCACAGGAACACTGGCCAGATGGTGGGAGTTGGAATCATCTCCAGCCATGATTTAAAAAATGGAAAAAGTAGTAAAAGATGAAAACGGTGATGTTGAGTTCCACTCAGATGGAACACCTATAAATAATATGATTGGTGCTTTGACTGCACTAATCCAAGAACATTTTTGTGGATCTGAGCCCACAGTCTCAGATAAACATGAATTGATTTTGATGAACTTAAAGTGCAGAAACATTAACCAGTATGAAGATTTTCATCGAGACTAGATGCAGAGAATCTTCTTGGTTAAAGATCCCAAGAACCTTCTGTGGAAACAAATTTATCTTGCAGCACTACCTTCAAAGCTGGTAAACATTCTCAAACTGCAAGAAGCATTCTAGCTGCCCTTAGAAGTTTATTTATGGGGAGAAATATATGCCATAGTTACTAAAGTTTTGATAACTCTATGTACCAGTTCTAAAATGAACAAATCTATAGACAAACTTAATAGATTGCCTGGTACAAAATATTTTTGCAGTAAATATGGCATTACAATAGATGATCCATTGGTCACCCATAGAAAGTCAAAGAAAAGGGTAAAGAAAAAATAGATATTTCACACACACACACACACATATATATGTGGAATGACATATCTATATTATCATGTAAGAGTTTTTTTTTTTTTTTTTTTAAATATTTTTAAATATTTTGTAGATTCTCTTTTAAGCTCAATTATGTTATGATAAATGAAAATGATTTTATAATATATATATATATATATATATATATATATATATATATATATATATATAATTTTTTTTAATAATTAAAAATTATTTTGTGTAATATTTTATTGACAAAAATATATAATAAATATAATTTAAAATGTGTATGTTTTAATTAATGATAATCATTATTTATTTTTAAGCTGACGGTTAAGACAAACACTAAATTGGTGTATGATGATGATGATGATAATTAATATCCATAGAATTTACAATGATTTATCAAACTTTGGAAAAAATTAGTGATTACTTAGATTACTTTATAATCTTATTTCTATGCTAAAAAATATTAAGAGGAGTGTTACAATATCACCATGGTTTTGATGACTTATGAAGTTAGGAAGGTCGATGCTGTAATCGATAGTTTGAAATTGAGATCTAATTTGGGTATAGGCATGGTACTCTAGGAGAAATTGTCTTTCATTTTCAACCCTCTTAGTGTTGCAAAGTTGATAGATTCTTGCATCCTGTGGTGTTTTGAGAATTCTCCAAATTCTATTTTCACTATATAGTTAGTGGGATTTAGTTCAAATTTTAGCAATATTGATTTGATTATTTAGGCTAATCAAAACTAAGAGTTAGATCTTCTAGTTGAGGGTTAAATACATCATTGTAGTATGTTAACTTCCTTTGATGTTTTAGTTCTTTATAGTACCAAATTCTCTATAAATTCAAATGAAATATATTTTTAATATTGTTGGTATGATGCCAAATGATATCTTCCTATATTACCCAATGATTTAGCCCACACTTGAAATTTTGATGCCATCATATCTTGAGTTGTTGGTGATTTTTATTAGAGTTGGAAGCAATTTTAGTGAGTCTCTTGTTATCCATGTTATTTATCTTGTTTTTATGCATTAAGTACCTACCCATGACCATGCACTCGATGGGGGGAGGATAATTTCTATGATGAAGATAAAATCAAGTGTATTCCTTTTAATATTAATATTATAAGGTATAATTTATTTTTTGGATCTACTTTATCTTTCTAGGGGATTCTCTAGAGATATTGCACCCCCAAATTTTATATTTGTATAAGATAACACGAGTGACTTATCAACTAGGAGCTTTTTCTTATCCCACACTCAAAGTTTTTCTAATTTACACTTATTTTCAAGTCCATAAAAATATTTCCACCATCCATTATGCTTTTTTCAAAACTATAATTCCAATTGATCTTGTGATGAATATTAATTCCAAAATATTGCATGAAGTCAATTCCTCCAAATTATTATTGTCATGCATGCAAGTGTCATAAGTGAGATTTTGGGATTTGATTAACCTAACCTTTGTTTTTCCTATGTTAAGAGTCATACCCATATTATAGTAGTATTCCTTGAGTATTCTTAGATGATTATCGAGGTGATAGGGATTCCTTGCAATAAGAACAATATCATGAGAAAGGATGATGGCGATACCAACAAGTGTTGGCCTAATACAAGTGATGCAACCAATCCCACTTGACTGGTTCCTTCTTAAGAATCCCAAATCAAGTCTATCAATCCCCCCCTTTAATCTATTGTTTTTCAATCTCCACGACTCAGAATTGGTGCTTTGGTTTAATAATAGAGATAAGATGTAATGTCCTCAATTAAATTAATTTTGAAATTTTGATTAATAATAGCCCAAGGAAGTTTTGATGAAGGGAACATAGGAGAAATAGAATTATTTGCATGATAGTGGAATGTGGGGGCCACTCACCCAAATGAAATACACACTTGGGGAAAAGAGAATTCGAATTCCCTAAGGAAAAAACCGAATTCTAGATGGGGCCTACAAGAAATCAGAGGGTAAATTAGAGGCCGAAGTCAGGTGGCAGTGTAGTCTTGGAGCAACAACGCAGTTTTCTGGAGGATCTTGCTATTGGAGCTATTGCATTTTCTAGTACTCATCACCTGGTGCTTGTAGCTTGCCTTGTGGAGTTGGTGCACATTTTTCTCGTTCATGTGTTAATTTCTAAAAATTTCTTTGTTGCATGTAATTGCATGTCTTTGTTATCATTGTTAATTTTCCATTAGGAATATTACAGTGGTATAAGAGCATGATCTTGACCAATTGTGAGGGATCTAACAAGATCATGGACATTTTTTCCATTCATGCATAGTGACTGGTGAATTTATGGGCACTCCAATGACACAAAAAGGGAAGAGTACATAAGGGATCATGGAGGAGATGATGAGGCAGAACAAACAACTAATGAGGAAAACCAACAGGTCCTAGAGAGGATGCAACAAATGATAGAGACGATGATTCATACCCAGTAGAGAAGCCATGTGCATGCACAGGTGCTCCAGCAGAACAATACCCATGGCTAGCCTAACCAACTTACCATGCCTCATTTTCTGGATGAATCGAAGAAGGGGAGGGAACCCAACACCTTTGTAGATTTTAGGAGGTCCTTCGTGGATAGGATTGATGAGTATGAGGCATTGGACCCTAGGAACAGGAGGGATTTCTCGTTTGAGGATCATAGAGGAGGATTGTTAGAGGATGGAGTGAGGAGGAATTATTGTTGGTGGAGACCGGGTCTCAGATGTTGAGAGCTTGAGGAGGAAATTGAGAAGGAGGTTGAGAGCAACAAGAGTGTGAGGAGAAAGTAGACATACCTAGTGTAACGCATGTGTCACCCTTGTTGGATATTCGTTTTATAGTTTCAACTGACACCTTGGTGGAGACAGTTGAGCATATGCCCGTAGGGCCATCCATTAAGGAGGTATCAGTTGATGAGGCACTCAGAATTGTGATAGAGTTTCCAGATGATGACCACCTACATCTTGTTGATGAGGGTTTAAGAGACATAGAGGTATCCAGAGTTATGAATTAATTTACAGATGATAGTCACCCACGATAGTTTCCACAGCTCCAGTCCGAAATTCTAGCATTGAAAAAGAAGGACATGATAGTTTGAGAGACCATTCTACAACATAATTAGGAGATAGAGGGCATGAGATTAGTTTGTGCTGAGTCGATGGCAGAACTAAATTGTGTTGGGGAATGGTTGGATTCCATAGCGACAAAACTAGAGGAGAACACCACGGAGCATCAGAGCATCCCTCTTCGAGCATATATACATGGATCTTGTAGCATTGATAGGTTATCTATGCACAATGGCGAGAGAGAGGAATGGTTACCTAGTTATATTATATGTGCTAACAAGACTAGCGAGACGAGGCGACATGAGAAAAGTAGGGTGCAACATTCAATGGATGGAGGGTTTTTCAATGTACATGTGTTTGTGAATTTGATCCTTCCCTTAGGGTTGGATGGAAAGAGATTCTGAGTAGGTACCTGGCGAAGTGGGCTAGCCTTGTAGAGATGATCTTAGTTTGGAGGGAAACTCAGCAGGAGCTCTCAGACATTGGAGATGCTGGAGGCCCAGGTTGGCATTGGGATCCAAGTAGGTCTTCCTATCTTATATATGGGATTCAAGAGGGCTATTGTTATAATTTACTAGAGAAATAATAAATTTACCGAGAGGAACAAAAAACCATAAAATAGATAGCAACAAATCATAAACATAAGCAATGATGTTTATCTGGGAAAACCCCCAAATCTGGGGCAAAACCATACTAATGAAATTTCATTAAGAATTGGACAAAACCATGGGCAATCTGGCCAAGTGAGCCTTCACCGCTCACCTCCAGGCCTACATTACAATGAAGTATTCCCAGCCTTTTATAGGCTCCATTACATGCAATACCATGGGCTGAAAACCATGGGTGCACAATACCATGTGCCCAAAAACTACTACTATTTACCCTAGTCAACAATATTGACTCTATCTCGAGTCAAGTTTACCTAACAATTCCCCCCTTAAACTTGACTTGGGGTTTCTTGTTTTTTTTGTTTTTTTTACCCAGGTAATTGTTAACTTGACATCCCCCCTATCACCTAGATCCAACCCAGAATTTACCAGTGATTACCCAGGGGTACGCATGCCATACCAGGTCTTACAGCATTATGCCCATTTACATGTAATAAATTAACTCTATTATAATAATAACATTTTTTTTTTGTTTCATTGTTATTGTCTTTGTACATATGAAATCAATGTCCATATAAGAAGAACCCATCTACCGAATTACATGGGTCACCAGCCTCTGTAACCGCCAGTCCTCTAGGAGTTCTCTTTAGATACATGGTTCATCAATTAATTAATCCATGTGCACACATCCTCTCTCATTTTGACAGAATTTTCTCTCCTAGAGCAGCGAAATTCAATGGCTCTGATACCATTTGTTAGAATTTACTAGAGAAATAATAAATTTACCGAGAGGAACAAAAAACCATAAATTAGCTAGCAACAAATCATAAACATAAACAAAGATGCTTATCCAGGAAAACCCCGAAATCTGGGGCAAAAATCAACCAATGAAATTTCATTAAGCATTGGCCAAAACCCTGGTCAATCTGGCCAAGTGAGCCTTCACTGCTCACTTCCAGGCTTACATTACAATGAAGTATTCCTAGCCTTTTATAGGCTCCATTACATGCAATACCATGGTCTGAAAACCATGGGTGAAAAATACCATTTAACCCAAAACCACTACTATTTACCCTAGTCAACATTAACTATATCCCGAGTCAAGTTTACCTAACAGCTATAGCTCCGCTGGGATAGTGAACTCAGTGACTGAGTGCACTCATTCCTTGGGGGAGTTCCAGTCGACACTAGTAGTAAGGGGGTTCGTGAACCGAACCCATGGGTTGTTTGGACATGTTGGATGCACATGGAGTTACAGGGAGAGTAGCATACTCTGGCAGGGGTTGGCCAAAGGATGTGGCATCAACAAGCCACAAAATGACGCATTGGATGGAGATAGTGCTCTCTCGTGGGCACATTGGACAAAGGTGCCATGGAGGCTAGGCATAGTGGTGTCATTCCCATTAGCATGTGAGGGGATAGAACACTTAGGTCTACCAAGACATATGAGGAGGAGTAGCCCATATCATGGTGGGGTCACTAGCGGAGTCATGGATGTATTGACGCATGTGGGATGGTCGATGATGCAGGGTGGTGCGGTAGTTGGCGTAGGTGTTCAATGGTGCATAGAGTCATACCGCAGAGTTCAATGTTCTAGAGAGGAGCACAAAGGTGTATGGTGGAGTATCGAGTCATGCAGACATGCACTGTGGAGTAGGAGGAGAGACTCACACCACCTTGAGGTTCTGCATGGAGTGACAACTACATCATCACAGGAGGGGTAACGATTGATACAGGATGGTGTGATAGCTAGTGCTAGTGTCCAATAGTGCACATATGGGTGAAATTAGGTGCAAACATGTGCCAAGGGGCACAAAGATACACATTTGTATGCATGTGAACGTAGGGATGCTTGGGCACAGGTAGTGATGCGTGACACTAGCCATTGGGGTTTTGGGGAGTCACCTCCAAGGAGACCGTCTGATAGAGGAGACAGGCATGACGGTGGGTGTATCTCACCCCAGATCGATGAGGATGCATATGAGCATCATTTGATGATATCCATGGGAACTTGCATGCTGATCTCACTTCCACATTGTTTGCAGGCACATCAGAGTCAAATTTTGGTTCCTTGTTTCCTTCATCGCGAGTAGCGAGATGAAGGAGGCTCGCTCAAGACAGTTAGTTGGGGCACAAAGTGTCCAGAGAGAGGCTTCTCAGTGGTGGAAATTGGTCAGGGCACGAGCTGACAGGTACAGGTTTGGGGAGTGTGTGGTTTGCTGTAGTGGTATTGGATGCTCCACCCCTGAGTTCACACTTAAGGAGGTGACCGATAGGGAGTTGCATGGTACTATTTTAGCTAGAAAAATCGATATATTAAGTGAGAATAATGTATGGGGAATGGTATTGCTTGTTGGCAGGATAATGCCTAGGCTTCTGGCAGTACCCAAGAACATCATCAAGAGATGGGATAGAAAATCTTGCTGTATGATTTGGTAGGTGTTGAGTAGTTGGTCATTCGTGGGACAAGCACTTCATGCTCGGTGCCCACCTATTGGATACATATAGGAGTCAGAGACGAGACACATATGGGTCCCAATTGTTAGTAACATATTACAGTGGCATGAAGTGAGGATTGGGAGTGGTGGACCTCTAGTATGGTCATGGGATTTAGGGATCCAGTTGATGTGGAGGACACTCCGTTACTTAGTGAGTATGGTCAAGATAACCAATGATCCAGTTCATTATCAGGTTGACACATGAAGAAAACTGAATTCTAGATGGGGCCCACAAGGAACTCATGACCAACAACTATAAATAGAAGGAATGAAGGAGCATTGGGGATCTTTTTCTTATTGAAGAAATAAAATTACCTTAGCAGCTTAGCCGAGCCAACGTTGTGTTGTTCAACGCAAGAGCTTCCCAAGGAGTGAAGCTCAACCTTTCTTCGGTGGACTTCGAGTGCCACCCAAGGAAGGCATTTTCCTTGCCTTGAGACCAAAGGATTGAGTACCTACAATTTCTGTGCTTTTATGGATAGATTGGGATGCAGTCTAGAGCCTCTGCTACGCAGTGGATGGAGCCATCTTGCTATTGTGGAGTGGAGTTGCTGGGAGATTCACTAGAGGAGCTACAAGAGTGATTGAGGACCCATTTCTGGAGTGTAGCAGCAGTAGCAGACTTAGAGGAGCAGTATTTTCACATTTCTCAGCCATTATACATAGAGACTACGTAAGCACTTCCCCGAACTGTGAAACCATTGGAGGAGGCTCATTTGTGGGAGCTGCCTTCGAGGGATTTTGGAGTTGAGGTGCTAGAGGTTTTTTTGGAGCTTCATTTGAGGGTGTTTGCTAGCATTTTTAAGGGCAGTGATTGAAAGCAACAACTATTGTAACATAAATATAAATTGCAGAATGGCCCATTTACAAAGGGTCATATTTTGAAGGTTGGAATTAGAGGAAACCCTTTCTCGATTTTTCTGGGTTTTTGGCAAGGATTGCCTTTCCAAATTCTTAGAATTTTCTTGGTAGTTTTTAGTGGGTAAAACAGAGGTCGATATGAGGCATAAGTGTAGTCTTGGAGCAACAATGCAATTTTTTGGAGAAGCTTGCTATTGGAGTTGTTGCATTTTCTAGTACTCATCAGCTGGTGCGTGTAGCTTTCTTTGTGCAATCCCAGATGAATTTTATCCAACTATTTGTACCACACCATTATCATATAATAAAATTTGGCCAGTTTGTGGAGTTGGTGCACATTTTTCTGGTTCATGAGTTAATTTCTAAAAAATTATGTGTTGCATGTCTTTGTTATAATTGTAAATTATGCATTAGGAATATTACATAATAGTGCTCTTAATCCATACCAAAACCCCTCTTTGGATCAAAGGAAGAAGTCCAACTTTTAACAAAAAAACCATAAACCTTAAATTGTTTGAGCCCTTTAGTGTCGGGGGCTTAAATTTTTACTATACCATGTGATCATGGTAAATATAAGGGGCTCAATTTCAATGGTGCTAAGGCCTTTTACCCCTTGTTTTTAAACACTTTCTCATTATAGCCAATTTTCCAAATATCGAGGGTCCAGGCTCATTTTTGGTCGATTTCACACTTTCTAAGGGTTGGATCTATCCTCTTGGGTGAATTTACTTCCTTTATATGTTTTATCTAGTATCCAAAGGATCTAGATTTTACAATAATGTTTTCTCCTCAGCTGGGTTGGATTACTAGATATTAAATCTTTGTCTCAGTGCAGGTCCCACACCAAATGAAGGGTTTAAAATTGGGTTTGTTCATAGATCCAATGATCTGGGATCCAAATCCCCCTTATTGGTTCTAACTTTTTCGAAGGCTCAAATCACTATATGAGATCGGATGAACATGCAACATCTAAAATGTGGGGTGTACACTGAATAACACTTAAGTAGACCAAAATCCTTAGTAATGGAGGAGGGAAGAGGTTTAGATATCTGCTAGTCGGTAGACATATCCACTGGAAATTTCACAAGTTTGATTATCAATGGAATCGTCGATCAACCTCAAATTTGGTGAGGTCTGTGTTCCACCATTATTCCTCTATTCTAATGAAGCCAATTGGAGTCAAACACAAAGGATTGCTAATTTATCTTGTGATAGGCTATAGGGCTCTAACACTTTGATCTAAGATTAACCACCACAATTAACCATGAATTCAATAATTATAAACACTAGGAACACATAGTTGAGGCATAGGGCATAAAATAAAACACCATATCTCATTAATTAGCAAAACAGGGTTACACAAAAATTTTCCTCTTACTCTCTAATCCACACTCACTTTCCTCTTTGCTCTAGTTGCCTCTTTACACACACGTGAGAAATTTTCTCCTCTATGTTTGATTTGATAAAACATTCATTTGGCATCCTTCTTCACTTATTCTCTACTCTCTACCCCTTTCTATCTCTGCTTCAATTATGTCTATATGAAATGAAGATTTGTTGAGATCCACTAAAGGTGGATCAAACCACTCAATTCTTGGAAAATATCCTATCCAAGCATAGAATGTCTAATTCCCTGAACTACTTGTATATTCACCTATTTGCAAAGGGGTCCCATCTCCCTTGATGCAATAAGGAGATGAATTCTGTGATATTTTAATATGTAATGGTTGTTATAAGAAGTTATGCATCACATATGTCTTTTTTTTATGTCCTATGGAAATTTGAAAATGGATATGATGATCCTTCAAATGAAAATATTTTATGACTGTGAGGATTATAGAAAAAGGGGGATTTTGTAGACATTGAATTCACTTCTCGAAAGCTTCAAGTTTCATAAATTATGGCTGTAAAGACTATAGAAAAAGGGGGGAGATTTTGTAGACATTTAATTCACTTCTCGAAAGTTTCAATTTTCATAAATTATGACAATGAAGACTATAGAAAAAGGGAGATTTTTTAGACATTGTATTTACTTCTCGAAAGTTTAAAGTTTCATAAGGGGGATATTGTAGACATCGTATTCACTTCTCGAAAGTTTCAAGTTTCATATTGGATTCATATTAAGAAAGGGTGATTAACCCAACAACATTCCTTACTATATCACATTGATTATGAAATGGTCAATATACGATCATACAATGAAGCACGTATCCCAATGTCATATATCAAGTCTTATAAAGCATGATTGGAACATGATAAAGAGACCTATGAATGTATGTTGAAGACTTTTAAATGGTTTAATGCATGTGGAATGGTTTAATGCGAGTGGAATGAATGTGTTGATACAAATGACGAAAGTGGCCAAGAAATGCAGTGTAATCTATCACATATGATAACACTATTTAGCATACACTCTTGTTAAAACTATATGACACATATATTGTTGGTTTGTATATTCATTAAAATATTTCAGCTAATGATTAAATTATATGGGACATGCTCCATAATAGGAGCCACATCGATTTTACAACTATGTAGGGTAGTTGGCAAGCCCATCCCTAATCTGCAACCATTCATGTTTTCAAGTTACCTCAGCCCTGTGGAAGCTTGGAGGGTTAAGGTGAAATTATTTTGGTGCATAAGGGAGCTCAAGAAACTTCCCACAACCATATTTTGGTGCATAAGGGTGCTCAAGAAAATTCCCACAGCCACAGTTTGGTGCATAAGGGAGCTCAAGGAACTTCCCACAACCACATTTTAGGCTCTCAAAACAAAGGTATGAATTGTTCTCGCTCTGTTTTTATAATACTATTATCATTTTGAACACGTATACTCTGTATCTAGGTCTATTTATTGTAATGAATTAGGGTAAATCATGTCTCCATTACTATGTGCCCTTACGCCATCATCCCTTGTGCTATATTCTTTGCTCTGCATGCATTTAAAATACATGTATTGACTAGTTTTGTTTGATATATGACAATTCACCTTAACCAAATCCTTGTTCCTCACCTTGGTTTTTTTTTTTAAAATTTTTAAAATAAGCATCAAAATTATGGTTTTCTTTCATGAACGCATGGGACCAAGGCTCTCTATAGCATGACGAAGCCTTAATCTCTATGACATTATCACACATTGACACATTTATAAGGCCCAACATTGACCATCTTTGAATTATTTCTAAATTTCTCGGGTTTTTGAAGTATAAAAAGAAAATTCCTACAAGATTTAAAAGGGAAACCTAGCTCTATGACAATAAAAGGAGAGCCTTCAGTAAATCCTTAACTCTGATTACTTGTTCTTTCTTTTAAATTTCATAATTACTCACATAGAGTGCAATTCAAAGTCACTCATAGCTACAAATTGAGATGCTTGACTTTTCCTCTATCCTTAACACAAATTTTTCTCATTGTAGCCCTGTCCTTAAACCCTTGTTGTAATGAGCTACTATTCTCAGCCATGAAGAACCCATTGATTAATTCACGGAGCATGAGAAAGAAGGGGCATATACCTTATGCTCATCCTATTCCACATTTTGTATCTCTATAATCTTTGATGTATCAAACTATAACGCTACAGAACCTTTGGATTCGTATTTCATCCAAAAATATTTTACAGTATTCGTATTAATCATATTTTCAAAGAAATCCATGCAACTGATCCATAATAAGTTTATACTATTCCATGTTCATCATTGAGTTTCACCATGACCCTACCGAAATAGCAAACTAAGTTTATACTATTCCATGTTCATCATTGAGTTTCACCATGACCCTACTGAAATATTTTCTTTTGATGAAAATCCACTCATTGACCTTCCACAATTTTTTTTATGCCTTATGTTGATAATGTAATAAAGTTTCTTTGGTAGTATTGTGAACAAAAAATGATGAAACATTTGTCTTGCCACCATACAAGAAAAATATAGGTATATTTAGTCATTCACTTTCCGCTGACCGCATAAGCAAGATACGCAGAAAGACAAAGTCATTCACCCGCCATCCTCTCATTTTCCATCATCATGTGTTGATAGTAGATACAACGTTCCCCATTTTACAAACGAATTCCATATTACTCATTGTAATATATAGACAGAACATATAAACTACCGCACATATTTTTCACTTGGCTACATCTTTTGAATGCTCATCATTTCGGTTGCATATGAACCACCTACTATAATATATCATTTCTCTCGCATTTTCCTAATCATTGGCAAGATTGGCTTACAAGTTTGGGTTTTAATTATATGACACACGACTATTCATTGTATATGGATGCCTTACATAGCTTTCTTTCATGATATTGATGCTAATTCATGCTCACACTTACTTAAATATATTACTTTGTTATACTTGTTGTTCACATATTACTCAGTGGTTTGGTTTCATTTCAATCATACTCAAAACAAAATTTAGGGGTCCTTTATAGTTAATATTTATTTCATATATTTTAAAAAGAAACATGCACTAGTCATTCATAAACAATTTGATTCTTTTGCATGCATGAACATAAGTATGATTCTCATGCAAATTACTTTTCCCATTGATGCTTTGTAATGCACCATAGCAATTACATAAATATGATTATAAACCAGGTTTACTTTGTTGTTCACTAACTTTTAACTTCAATTCCACATTGCATACAAAAGTGTTAAGATGTTGCATACATTGAGCTTTCATAGTAGAGGCTCATGTGATAACAAAAGGGGTCATGACATAAGGGTGTGAATATGTCATTAAGAGAAAATAGAAACAAGAGAATCACATTCTGATTCTCTATATACTTTGACGCATATTCTAAGGAGTTTAATAAACTCACTTAGACTAGGCATCTCTACCAGGTGGGCCACCATCTCATCATCCCATGCCACAAGCCTCTTAGAACACCATTACCACATCCTAGCATAGTATATATCCCATAAAAATAGCCACTTTAGTTTGATGGATGGGACCCAAATCCCATCGCACCACCATCTAGACATGCATGTTTTCCATCCATTTCACACTATTCAATGCCTCCTTTCCTCTCTACTCACCATGTACCTTCAATTTTTTTAGAGGACATGTATCAGTAGCCTAACCAGCCTATTCATTATTTTTCTCATATAGTTGTAGCCAAACAACATCCTCTTATATCACCTGCATATTCCTCCTTAGAGGCCACCTCCTCACATTCTTGCACCAGTGCTGCAAGGATGTGTGAGAGGAGAGATGTCTCCTTTGAAGACATGCACCCATAAGTTAAAGGAGGAGGAAGGGAAGATAATACCAAGGGCAAGGAATGGGAGGAAAGATACAATATTTTTCCAAAGCTAACATGATGTTACATATTTTCATAACTCTTTATTTTATTTTCATGCTAACTTTTATTAATAGCATACTTTACAACATGTTTTTATGCACACTTGATTTAGAGACAACACTTTTTTTGACATTATATATATATATATATATATATACTTCTTTTTATGGATATGCATTCTACTAATGGGAGGTACAAGGGGTGTTGCTTTGGATTATGTGTTATGGATGATGTAGCATTTTTATACATTCATGCTATTATGTTATGATGCACATATTGCACATGGAGGAGTCACGAGGGTAAATTTTTGTTTATGAGACATATGAGGTCTACCAAAACTATTAAAATATTAATTACAATTCCTTCAAGGTCCCTCTTCCGAGATAATAAAACGTGTGTAAAATAATTGAGTCTTATAAATATAATAATTACAAGATATTTAGGTCCTCTAACTATCCAAGGAGACTACAAATCTAGAAGAAGGAAATGAAGGATGGAATGAAAAAAACAGTGATGAGAGGTTTGCACTAAATTTCAAAGTTGTCATTTTCCCTCTAATTCAACTTTTCTCTTGAGTACAAAGTGCTCATGTGTTTGGTTGTAGAAGAACATTTCTAGGAGTGAAAAGGAGAAGAGAATGCTCATCTCATTCTTGATTGATATTTTCAAGTAATATATCATTTTCATGCATTTCTTTATGCTAGTAGAAGGTCTAATATTTTATATAGGTTCTAATTAGATGAATTTTGCAAAGAATTTGTTGATTTTATGATATAAGAGAGGTTCCAAAATGATTTTCCATATTGTCTTACTTATTTTTTGTCACTTGAGTGTTTGCGCGCAATTATTTTACACCTTAGATGCTTTAGAATTGAATTATGGTCAACAATTCTCACAAGAATTGATGAACAAAAAATTGTACCCAAATTTTATTAATAAAATAATATTTTAAACCCATCTTTCCATGCATACTTTTCTAAAATGTTTACTTATATTTTATATAACTTATGAAGATCATATGCTAAAGACTACCATTGTATTTATGCATTATATTTTTCTTTTTGTTACATACTTTTGTGGTCTTCTCACTTACATGATATTTCTCTAACTTCACTCATAAATTTATAATTTATTTCAGTTTTTCCTATTCATATATTTATTTCATTACAACTATATATTGTGCCTATTGTACATGTCTTGTTTTGTATTTGAAATTTGCATCTCGTATATAATTTCCACTTGAGGTATTTATAAGCTTCATGTCTCTAATGTCCATTTGAAATTGTGAAGTCGCATGCACTTAGTGGTGTTTGAGGCCTTGATCCTTGAAATATGTTTTTAAGAGGTCATTGTGAGATAGTCTCTTAGTGGTGTTTGAGGCCTTGATCTTTGAAATATGCTTTTAAGAGGTCATTGTTAGACAGACTCTTAACTTTGCTTTCAACTCATTGAAAGGATCCCTACAGTATAGTTGCATGCCACAAAGTGATCCACAACTCTTAAGGTTCCAGTAATTGTGTTTAGCATGGTTTTATATTTGAATGTAAAGTAATCTTTTGAGCATGAAATAAATACGACAATTAGAGAGATTTGTACTGAGAAAATGACTGTAAACAATGTAAATTAGTATTACAATCACACACGTGGCTTTTACCTGGTTTTCTTGATGTTGTAAATAGTAAAATGAATAATAGTTTGGGTTTGTTTTTGGATTTTTTGTAGCTTTTCTGAGAGTGTATCTTAAGCCTAAGAATAACCAGCATGGTAATAGTGATTGGATTTATTATTCAGCTTTTCTAATTGACCAACTAAGAGTTTTCACCAAATGGGTTATTTTTTTTAATCTACTTATTTCAAAAATGGAAAAAATATGTACAATCTTGGAATATAAATGAGTGGGAAAGAAATTATCATCACCTCTCCAAGCTAAGAAAACTTTTCCAACCATTTTATAAGAGGGGATTTTAATTGGTTTTCTTCATACTATTGTATCTTTTCTCACAAAAGAACTATAATTGGTTTTCTTCGTACTGTTGTAGCTTTTTTCACAGAAGAACAACTATTGTACAGAGCTTCGCTAGTTAGAAAAGACTCAGTTTCAGCTTTTCTCATAGAAGAACAACTATTGTAAAGAGCTTAGCTAGTTAGCAAAGACTCGGTTTTCATCTTTTCCGCCCGAGGCCGCGATGCTGCGCTCCATGAGCTCGCTCGCTGCTGAGCTCACCCTCGGCCCTTCATCTGATCTCTGCTCCAGCCTTGGCATGGCACCTCCAGAGTCCTCCCCGGAGGTGGCCACTTCCCAGACACAAGCCCTTGCATTTTCTGCTCTCGTCAGCTCCCTGCCCCCTCCACGCCCTAGACCAGTGATCTCTAAATTTGTGAAAAATGTTGATGGACTGCAGGAGGTTGCCCTTCCACCTTCTCTCCCTTGTATGCATGCTCTTTATATGGCTGAAAAGGGTCTTATTGGACAGTTCACTTGGATTTCGCCCTCGCGGAAGACTGTGCAAAGATGGGTCGAACGGAAATGGCCTAATAAGATCAATGGAAAAATCTCCATTCGATTCTATGAGAGGGGGTATTTCACCTTCCACTTTGAAACAAAAGAAGACAAAGATTTGATCTTCAGAAACATATCCTATTTTATGGACACCAGAGGCTTGTATCTCAATAAATGGACACCAAACTTTGATCTAGAAATGGATGTACCAAACGTTGTACCTGTCTGGGTGCGCCTTCCCCACCTCCCTTTACACTGCTGGGGGGATGATTCAGTTAAAGACATTGGGAATGCAATCGGAAAGTTCATAGATCGAAGTGAACCAAAGGATAACATGCAAGCCTGTGCCAGGATTTGTATTGAGGTGGATCTGGGTAAAGGCCTCCCCGAGGCCATCAAGCTCAAAGTGGATGAATGGACGCATATTCAGCAGCTTGATTACGAGCAGATCCCGTTTAAATGCAAGGTATTTCATGAGCATGGTCACTTTTACAAAAATTGCTCAAAAGAATCGATGGTGAAAGTCCAGAATCATCCCCAATGCGGGGAAACCACAATATATGAAAACACACTGAACCTAAGAATACCTCCCCCGCTGCACCTCCTCCCAATCAATCTCGACCTCCTCCTCCTGAAGATCCAGATCCTTCCCACCAACCTTCGTCTTTTTCCCCCCCCCCAAATCCATGCTAGATTCATTCAACCCCTTCTCATCCATTTCCCCCCCTGATGAGGACCCCCTCCCTTATAGCCCCTCTCTCCCAGTCTGACTCTCCTCGAATCTATCCCTCCTTCCCTGACCCCCCTTCCTCCTCCCAAGACCCCTCCACTATCTGAATCACTAGAAACTCAGTGAAGGAGCATGGAGCAACCCTTGAAACCCAAAAAAAACATGGCCCAGAAGGAAATCAACAAAGCAACACCGTTATGAAAATGCACAGAAGGATATAACATTGGGCATCTAGAACCCCATAGAAACCTACATACTGGGACATAATAACAAGGAAACGGGGCAAAAGGAACAAGGAGGGAAAGCAACTCTCCAAACAAACTTCTTGCAATAATGAAAGTCCTCTCGTGGAACATCAGGGGACTAGGGCACCCCTCCAAAATAGCAGCCCTAGGAGATCTAATAAATTACCAAGAGAAACCGGAAATCATTCTTCTACAGGAAACAAAACAAGGAGAATCAGAAATGAAGGAAATAATTAACAAAACAAAGCATTATGGTGGTGCCCTCTCTGAATCAAGGGAATCATCCAGTGGATTAGCCACCCTTTGGAACCACATCATATGGGAACAAAAAGATACTACAGTAAATCAGAACTGGATCAAAGTGACATTAGAGAACTGTAGCGAGAAAACAAAATCATAGTTTACAATGTTTATGGGCCTAATCATTACAGAGACAAAGAACGATGTTGGAGCTCCATCAAAGAAGATATAGGTAATGAGGACAGCAGCAATATCATAATGGGAGGGGAATTAAATTTAATTCTTCATGAAAATGAGAAAAGAGGAGGTTGCTTCAGCCAAGACCCTTCCAGAAACCATCCTCAAGACATAATGCAAGACCATGATCTGGTGGACATTGCACCAATGAATCATAGATACACTTGAAGCAACAGAAGAATAGGGAGAGGCAACATCATGGAAATACTTGACATAATCTTGGTAAATGTCACTCTGCTGTTGTACTACTCCACAGCCACTGCCAGCGTTCTCCCCTTCCCAGCCTCGGATCACTATCCCATCACTCTTACTTTTGGAGATCACCGCTCTCTTGGCCCCATCCCTTTCAAATACAGTCTGCTCTGGAATGATATCCCAGAAGTAAATCAACTGGTCCGCAACACTTGGATACAACATGTATAAGGCTCTCCATCCTTTATATGGGAGACCAAGTTAAAAAAAAACAAAGTCGGCCCTGAAGGAATTGGCCAAAACCCAATACAAAGAGCTGGATCAAATTAAGATTGAAATTAAACACAATCTGGATGATGTCCACAGCAACATCAAAGCTCAGGGCCTAAACCAAAAACATCTCACCTAGGAAAAAGATCTCTATTGGCAGCTCTATCGAGCCAATAGGAAAGATGAGGAGAAATGGTGCATCAAGTCAAGAAGTTTATGGCTCCAAGCAGGTGATAAAAACAAAGCTTTTTTTCATAACCAGGCCACTATTAGAAAAGCAAAAAACAACATTTCTTCCATCATTGACGTAGCTGACCATCTACAAGTAGATCAAGAAGAAATTAAAAGTGCTACCTCCATGCACTTCAAAGAACTTCTAACAGAGACAAAAATTCCTGAAGATTACTCCACTCTTCTGCAACACCTTCCTACCACGATCACTGAAGAGATAAACAATGCTCTCAATAGAGAAATTAATGAAGAAGAGGTCAAAAGCGCAATCTGGGCCTCGCATTCGAACAAAGCTCCGAGGCCAGATGGATTTTCTATCACATTTTACAGATTTTATTGGGATTTAATAAAAAAGGACCTTGTGAAAATGATACAATGGACCTAGCGCAAGAAAAAAATTGGGGTTATACCAATTCTACATTCCTTGCCCTTATCCCCAAAGAAAATCGCCCTTCCTCCTTCTCTAGATTTAGACCCATTTCACTTTGCAACTCCTCCTATAAGCTTCTCACTTAAATTGTTGCCATGCACCTCAAACCTCACCTTCATAGCCTCATCTTGGAAAACCAAGGCAACTTCATATCCCAAAGGCAAATTACTAACTCCATCCTCCTTGTTCAAGAAGCCATTCACTCCAGCATCTCTTGAAAAGAAAAAGGATTTATATTAAAGCTTGATCTTTCCAACGCCTTCGAAAGGGTCATGCATTCTTTCCTCCTCTTCTTCCTTGAAAAAATGGGTTTTGATCTAAATTTTCTTGCTCTAATTAACTCCTGCATCTTTTTTCCTTGGATATCACCTCTCATCAATGGTAGACTAGCCCCCTTTTTTCAATCCACCCGAGGATTAAGACAGGGATGTCCTCTCTCCCCCTACCTCTTCATCTTCATGGCGGAATCCTTCACCAAGGCCTTG
The DNA here is from genome assembly GCA_034641835.2 of Pinus albicaulis. Lineage (NCBI taxonomy): Eukaryota > Viridiplantae > Streptophyta > Pinopsida > Pinales > Pinaceae > Pinus > Pinus albicaulis. The sequence continues at coordinate 18,838 of JAXQQM020063985.1, forward strand.
GATCATATGAGACGAGCGGGTCTCATCACTGGCATCAAATTCAGCAACGGAGTTAAAAATGTGAACCACTCTCAATTTGCAGATGATACTCTTCTAATGGGAGGAGCTTCTAGCATCATTGCTCAACGTTTCAAAACTGTCTTGGACAAATTCATGCTTTACTCCGTAGGTACGATCAATCACAAAAAAAGTTGCATTTATGGATGGAATGCATCTAGGCAAACCATACACAACATTGATAACATCTTTGGTGTGCCTTGCAAATTTAATTTGGAACATTTCACTTATTTGGGTATGCTTGTGAGTGTTGGCCCTCTGAAGGTTGAAGTTTGGAATGTCACCATTGACAAAATGAAGCGAAAAGTCCAACAATGGGGCTCAACATGGCTCAATCCAGCAGGCCGCCTTATCCTCCTTAAATTTGGACTCTCATCCCTGCCATTATACCACTTCACCCTCCTTCAAGCCCCTGCTGTCATCCACCTCAAAATTGAAGCCATCATCAGACACTTTCTATGGCAAGGTGGAAATAATGATAAAAGGAAATATAACCTTGTCAAATGGAGGCATGTAATTCAAGACCAAGAGCATGGAGGTATTGGAGGCTGCTCTCCCAAGCTCGTGAACACAACCTTTGGAGGAAATATTGTCTGGAGGCTCATCAATGGGAATCAAGCTTGGTGGAAAAATGTCATGGAAGTCAAGTATCTCAACACCACCTGGCAACATCTCTTTGATCAAGAAATATCTAATAGACCTTGCTCTAAAATCTGGGCCCTTTGCAAAAAAGCCATCCCCTTCCTAGCTCAAAATCTTTCCAAAGTTCCCATGGGAGGTAACGCCATCAATGTTGGGAAAGATCGAATTATGGGACAAATTCCCATCATTGACAGACCTGGCACCCAACGCATACTATCTTTCTTCAGCAATATGGGTCTTAACCTCTTAAGACAATTGTCCAAATCGAATGACCAAACTCAAATCTGGACTGGTTGGCACTTTCCAAAAGTTCCAGCCCATCTTGAAGCTGACCTCGGCAATCTTCAAACTCATCTTTATGGATCAGCTCCATTAAAAAACGACAACATTGATGGATTTCGATGGGACCCCTTTGGTTCAGCATTCACCATCAAAGCAGCTTACCAACATCTATGCAACGAAAATTATCCTATGCCTCTCTGGTCTAATTGGAAGGTTGTATGGAAATCGGAAGCACTCCCCAAGATCAAGTTCTTCATATGGACTCCCCTAAAAGATAAAATTTTAACTTCTGAAAACCTCAAGAAAAGAGGTGTGCTTGGCCCATCAAGATGCCCAAACTGTCAAACCGCAAAAGAGATTTCCCACCATCTCTTTATTTGGTGTCACTTTGCATCCCGCTATTGGAATGAACTCACACCTTTTTTCAGCCCTGCTGGGCACATCATAGCTCTATTGCTAAGGTCCTCCATTCTTGGAAAAGTAGCTACCCCTGGGATAAAAAGAAGAACAAAATTTCGAAGAGAGTTTGGGACACCCTGCCCTATGTGGCTCTATGGAACATTTGTCTCACCCAGAATAGAAAGATCTTCAGAAAAAAAGAGCCCTCCTATAGGAAAGTTTGCAGCAAATCTTGGAGTCTCACGCTTGAAACAATCTCTGCTAAGTGCAACAACAAAACTGACTACAGGGATCTTTGCGCGGAGGAAAGGATTTTCCTTGGTGATCTTATGAATAGGACCAACAACATTAATCCTCCTCCAAAAAAACCCTACAAAGCGGATACAAGATGGAAAATTCGGCTTAAAGAAGAGGACTTCACCAACTGGATAAAGAGCAGCACCAGACCCTCCTTATTTTTTGATGGGGCATCTAAATTAAATCTGGGCATTGCTAGAGTTGGAGGCATCATAAGGAGAGAAAATGGTAGCACTCTCATATCCTTTGAATGGGGTCTAGGCTCCCTCTCAAATAACATAGCGGAGGCCTTAGCTCTTCTCCAAGGATTGCATCAATTAAAGAAACTTAATATTACAAATGCTATGGTCTTTGGAGACTCCTCTATAATCATCAACCTGATGAATCACGATCATCCAACTGCAAACATAGCTCTCCGCCAAACTATCAGCAGATGCCGCACTCTCTTGGATGACATGAAGGACACATCCTTCTTTCACATTCTCCGCAATTTCAATAAGGACGCCGACCTCCTTGCCAATAGGGCATGCACACAAACCTCAGGGAATCTCCTATGCAATGATGTTCTAAATTTTGTGACTCTGCCATGATCCTGCCTCTATCAATCTTGAGATCATATCCAATCCTGCATACTTAACTCGCAACACTTCTCAACATCTTTCGTACTCGTTCCCACACCCTGCTCGTGCTCTCCCTGTCTCGTTTCTCCCCCCTGAGCTAGCTCCTTCCGCCCTCCCTGTCCTATATATCTTCACCCTCCCAGCTCCTTAAGCCATTCCCCTTCTCCCTCCTTGTGCTTTGCTCACCCCCCTCTGCTGTTTATTCCCCTGATTCGCATCCGATTCTTCCACCAAGCCTCGCTCGTTTAATGCCTCTCCCGGCACCTTCTCCTCTCTGCCCTCAACCTATCCCCCCTTATTCTGTATTGCTCCACATTAATAACCATAACTGTCATCCTCACAGAGACTGGGCTAATCTGCCCCTTCAGACTTACTCAGCTGTCGCTATGCTCACTCTCAGTAGCCCTTCTTAGCAGAATTTCGCTTCCCCTAATTTTAGAGCTTGTGTTAATTTATTGCTCCTATTCTCAACAAACTCCTACAACATGGCTCGCAGTGAAGATTGCCTCCAATGCGCGGATCTTCAAGCCGAGCTTGAGCAGATCAGAACTCACCAAAAAATTCTGGACGCCAAGCTGCAAACTGAGGTAAAATTTTTGGATGAAAAGCATGAAGCAAATGTTAATGTCTTTCTCCACAGGGCCACCTCACTCCAAAATCAATTCAATACTCTCTCCAATTGATGTACACATGCTGAAGAATTAGTGCAAATTCTCAAATACATGTTGGAGAAGCGCACCGCTCCAAGCTCCAGCTCCAACAACTTGAGGAATGTTGGAAATGAAGACAACCCTAAGGACTCTACAACGCATCATATTAGCCACATCAATATTGATGAAACATGTCTTTCAAATTTATCCTTCTTCTGTCTCAGTTTTTCCACATATATGCATTATCTGTATTTCAAATCTTTTCGAAAACTAGAAATAAAGGGAATGTAGCATTTTGTTGTAGCTACTTCCTTCTCTGCACTGCACCGCAGAAGCACGAGCATAACCATGATTTTTCCTCTTTGGAATACAAAATAGCAAACTAATTATGTTAAAAAAAAAGACTCGTAGCATCTCCTTTCATTGCACCGCAAATCCTCTGCATGTAACCATGGAGTTTTTCCTCCTCTTTTTTGGAATACAAATTAGCAACCGATTATGTTAAAAAAAAAAAAAAAAAAAAAAAAAAAACTCAGTTTTAGCAAATTAGTGTTTCAACAAATTAGTTTTTGTTTTCCATTCAACTGCCTATTTCTTTCGAAAATAAAAAACTTCTGTACAATCGTTCTTTTTGTTATATTATATTATATTAGTGTTTTTATTTAAATAAATTTTCCATTAAATTTATATTAAAATCTTACTTGTTCTATCCTAGTTTTAACTGTGTTGAATAAAATATCTCATGTATAACATAAACTAATACAGTGAGTAATGATATAATAATTGAATGAATTATACTTGGCACTCTTACTGTAACTATTTAAACAATATATTTACTCTTTCGATAAAACTGATCGTGAATGAAATTAGTTCATATAAATACTTGAACCATTTATTTAAGTTTTAATCATTTTCAAAAATATATGAATTATTTTGTTAAAAAGTGGAATTATAAGGTTTTTCTAGTTACTTTATTTTCTTGTAAAATTAATATAAATTAATTTATTTATATGAATATTAAAATATTTTACTTATGGTTAAGAGTGATACTGAAATAATTCTACATCTCTTTCACATCAAACACATTTATTTTGGCTCTTTTCTCCTTATTTTCTTTTAACCGTAGAAGAATAATAATATCAATGTGCGGTTGCCTTGATAAACCCAAATTTTACTAATATTTTACTGTCAATATATTTCACTTCTTTATTACCTTCTACATTCCTTAACTCCTCCTTCCTACATTCCTTTGCACTTCTAGATACAATTATTAATAATATCAATTTACACCCTACTTTATAATACCAACCCCACCCCAAACGTTGCTTTCAAGAACTCAACAATTACTAATAATATCAGTTTACCCCATACTTTATAATACCAACCCCAAACGTTGCTTTCAAGAATCTCAAGGTCACCTTTCTCTCATAGATTTGTTCATTGTAAGGAATTTTTATTTTGGTTGTGAATTTTGAATGTTGAATAAATATGAAGTAAAGTTAATTGTTAAATCCATTATTAAATTAATATATTTTAAATCTATTATTAAATTGAGTTGGGAAGTAAATTTGTTATGCTTTGATGGTAATTTAAAATACAATACAATACATAGATACAATACTTCCATATTATTTTAATTGAGGCTATTCAAATACATGCCCATTGTGGGAAGAGAAGGAATGAAGTTTTTGGATTTTTTTTTTTTGCTTATGAATTATGGATGTGAATTTGCACCAAAAATCTTGGCAATGACCTTAGTTTAGTTAGTTGATAGGTAAAAAAATATGAATTAACGATGAGAAGGTTTGAATTAAATGTCAAAAATTGAATATGATGTAGAGATTGTTTTATTTGAAGATCAAATTCAGATTCATAACAAGTACTTTGAAGTTGTTGACATTTCATTGAATTTAAGTTGATATTATCTTGGAAAGGACATCAAGGATTGAAACCTTGAGACAAGAAATTACTCTTGATTTTTGCTTATAGATTGAGTGTTTCAAGTAGCTTTTCAATTGCCAAGTTAATGGTAGAATCAATGGAAAAGTAGTTAGATGGCGTGGTGGCTTTATTTTTACCATTTTTGGAACGAAGCTGTTAGAAGATCTATGTGTTGACTACACCATCCCATGGTTTATTATGCTTAGTAAAGTTGATTGGGAATTTAAACTTGATAGGATTTTTGCTAGGACTTTATTGATGTTTCTAGAACACAATTAATTTGGAATTTAAATGAGTTTTTTTTTTCATTTTCATTTTCAGGTGAGCAATGCTTGAAGCTAGTTGTTGGTTTCTCTATCATGATTATTTGTTTTTGTTGGTAGGTAATCTAGTAGTGACATCACTTTAGCAACATTACTATGACAATTGCTTGTAGATGTTTATAATGTCACTAGAGTCATACCTCTATTAAGTTATGCAATTTTAGTTTATTGGACATTTTGATGTTTTAAAATGTTAGTGTAATAGAAAATTATTTCATAAATATGTTTTTGTGAAGTTAAGAGGAGTTGAGTTGAAAAAAGACAAATTATTTAAGAATATATCAATTTGAGAGGAAACATCTTCAAACTTCAATTATAAATTTGGAATATATAATTTGAAATATTGGAAACACTAATGGCATAAATGAAAATGTCAATGAAATATAGTTTTCTCTTTAGTTGGTGGTGATAATTATGATAATTCTAATACCCAAAACTCATACTTTGATAATGATGCCAATGTTGCAAAAATAATCCATAGAACTTTACAATTAAACATTGATGGCATGCCTAGAGTTTGATAATCTTTGTGTCTATCAAATAAAAATTTAAAGGCTATTATATGTTCCTCATCCTTTCAAAATTTATATTTTATGCAAATTTATAGTGAATTTATTTTGGGTATTATATGAAAGTTTTACTTTTAATTTCTTTACAGTTCCTCTCTAAAGTTTTGGCTATACAATTTTATATTATAAAATAATAATAATAATAATAAATTTATGTCAAAACAAAAATTCATAAAATAAAAACATTAAAAGATATTTGTAACAAGTATCATTAAACAAATAATCTTAGATTATACTAATAGTGAAATTTGTACATATTATATGTTTAAATATATGTTTTAACCAAAATATATTTAAACATATATAACTCTAAGATCATAATGGCTAAGTTCTAACAATGTATTTTCTTACTATAGTAAGGTCTTGTAGTAATTCCTCAAAACTATATCTTGAATAGAAAACTTAATTGTATTATTTTTTAATGAAAAGTGTTTTTAAGATTTTTTAAAAAGTTTTTTTTATAAATAGAAAATTGAATCTATTTTATTGTTTAAAAATATTTATATGCATTGTTTTTGTTAATTTAATAATTTGTGATTATAGAAGAAAAAAGTTTCTTGTTCTGACCTAGGTCTGGTCGACTCTGCCCCTGCTCCAACATTCTTATCTCCCTGCACTGTCTTGTCGCCTCTACCATAGCCGGCCCTGCATGGGCTCCCCCTGAGGCCCCTCATCGGAGTCGGATGGTGTCCCGTTTGCCTCCTCGTTTAGGGATCTTATTGCTGGTAGATCCCCTGAGAAATACTCCTCATTATTTACTCGACTCACTAACTGCTCAGCTTTTTCTCGCCTTGATATCACTATTACGACATCTGACAGCCAACAAAACAAAGGAAAAGAGGCGGTGGACCTCTCAGTGAATCACACTGCAAACATTTCAGCCCCTAGCACCATGGTTGTAACAGAGGATGCTGCTAAGGAGGAGGCTAATGCGCCAGGGGCATCAAAGCAAAAAAAATGCATGCCACCCAAAAGGTAGCGGGACACTGGAAGTGATCATCCAAGATCTAGATATCATGATTTATAGAGAAACTAAGATATTATCTTGCTCCAAGAAACTAAGATATTATCTTGCTCCAAGAAACTAAGACTGACCTAGAAAGCATGGATATGATCAAGAAAACCTGCTTCAAAAACTACAACCATGTTGCAATATCTATCAACGACTCTGCAGGTGGCATAACCACTCTTTGGAAGAACTCTCTACTCGAGCTCACCGATTCAAATGCCACAAGACATACTCTAACAATAGTCCTAAAAATCATAGGAACTATGGATATCATATGTGTTAGCAATGTATATGCTCCCTAGAGAGTGGTTGAAAGACTCGAATTGTTAAGCAATTTCAACAGAATCCAAAGGTCATTCAACTACCCTTACCAAATCATAGTGGGGGATTTCAATATGGTGGTCAACTTGAAGGAAAAGAAAGGGGTTATGAGGAAGTTAGATAAAGACTCAAGAGGATTTCAAGGCAACCATTGATGATTTAAAACTGATAGAAATCCCTACCAAAATTGGTTCCTTCACCTAGAACAACAGGCGTGGTGGTGATAGGCAGATTTTCTCAAAGCTGGGCAGCTTTCTCCTTTCAGAGGAATTCTATCTCACCTCCTAGGAAACGGAAGCCAGAATCCTTCCTCAGGTTGGCTCGTACCACTAGTCTATCTCCCTGTCTGTCCAAATCTCAGTCAGGCCCAAAAATAAACCCTTCAAATTCGAGGCTTTTTGGCTTGATCACCCATAATTCTTGGAAAAAATGAAGGAATGGTGGGAGACCCCTCAGCCCAACCAAGGAAACAAAATGTACAAGTTCTAGCAAAAATTGAAATTCATCAAGGCAAAGATAAGGACCTGGAATAAAAAAACTTTTGGCGATATCATCTCGGAGAAGAAATTGTTGGAACTAAAATAGTAAGCTCTGTAGCAAAAAATCATTAATAAAGGCCTCAATGAGCAGAGAAAACAGGAGGAAATCCATCTCCAAAACAGCTGAGAGGAAAGGGCTGACCAAGAAGAAAAAAATTGGCAACAAAAATCCCGCATAAACTGGTTCAAATGTGGGGAGAAGAACACAACTTTCTTCCATTTCTCTATGATTCATCGTAGTAAAAATAACAAAATCCTAAACCGCAAGACCAGAAAAGGAAATACAATGTACACCCATGTTGATCTGGAAGAGGAACTCAACCAATACGTTGGCTCACTCCTGATTGAGACTAACAATAACAGGTCTGAAGCTATAAAAAAATAATTGATCACATCCCGACTCTCTTGACTAGGGAACACAATCAAACGCTGCTCAGAGAGGTCTCAATGCAAGAGGTCGAGGAGGTGGTTATATCAATGCCCAATGGAAAAACACCTGGCCCAAATGGCTTCATCGCCGACTTCTTCAAAGCATGTTGGCCCATATTGAAGATGGAGGTTCATGAACTAGTGGAGGAATATCGCATTCAAAATTCAATCCTAAAGGATTTGAATGCCACCTTCCTCACTCTGATTCTGAAATCCGATGATGCTAAATCCCTTGACAAGTTCAGGTCCATTTCTCTCTGCAATGCCATCTATAAAATCATTTCCAAGGTCTTAGCAAACCGCATCAAGACTGTCCTACCCCTCCTCATTTCTCAGCATTAGTCAAGTTATGTTGAAGGTAGACAAATCCTAGATAGTATCATTCTCCCTCAGGAAATCATCCATTCTCTCAAAGTTCAAAAGAAACCTGGCATGCTTATTCAATTGTACATGTCCAAAGCCTTTGATAAAATTAGTTGGGAATACATAAGGAAAGTATTGGAGGCTTTTGGCTTCAACAAGGGATTCATTAAATAGATCATGTCTATGGTATCAGGGGCTTTTTCTCCATCCTTCACAATGGCTCTCCCTTCATCTTTGAGCTCTTACGATACCAAATATCGAAATCATAAGTTCATTTCAAATATCTAATGATTCTCTTCACAACTGCTAGATGGGTTTGTTTAGGAGCTAACTTAAAATTTTCCACCATTCCCACTGCTTACATAATATCTAGACTTGTAGTTGTTAAATATAGGAGAGCTCAAATTATTGATCTGTAAATAGTTGCATCGATGAGAGGGGAATCACCATGTTTTCTTAATTTGCAATATGTGGTCATCGGTGTGCTCATATCTGCACAATCTTCCATCCCATATCTTTTAAGCAAGTGTTTAAGATATTTTTCTTGAGATATGAACATGCCTATAATGTTTTGAGATACTTGTAGCCCAAGAAAGTAGGATAACTCACCTATCATTGACATTTCGAACCTTTTTGACATATTTAGAGAAAATTCATGGCTCATATTATCATCATTGCTGGAAAAAATAAGATCATCAACGTATACAAGAGTGACCAATAATTTATCCCTATCTATTTTCATGTAGAAATTACTTCTTACCACTCCCTTTTTGACAACTTCTTGTTGTAGATAGTGATCCAATTTTTCATACCAGGCTCCAAGAGCTTGTTTTAATCCATACAAAGCCTTTTTCAATTTGCATACAAAGTCCTTTCCTTTAGCTAGGTCAAACCCTTCCGGTTGCTCCATGTAGACTTCTTCCTTGAGTTATCCATTCATAAATGCGGATTTTACATCCATTTGATATACCTTGAATCCTTTCAAGCAATTAAATGCCAAAAACATCCTTATGGCTTCCAATCAGGCTACCGGTGCAAAGGTTTCTTCAAAATCAATTCCTTCAATTTGTGAGTATCCCTTGCAAACGAGTCTTTCTTTATTTTTGATTATTTTTCCATATTCATTCATCTTGTTTTTTAATACCCATTTGGTTCCAATTATATTTTTCTCTTCCATACTAGATAGCAGCTCCCATGTTTTATTCTTCTCGATTTGAGATATTCTTCTTCCATGGCCTTTACCCAATGAGGATCCTTACTTTCTTGAGTAATTTTTTTTGGTTCTATCAAAGATAAGAGAGCAACATCATCTTTCCTTGGTTTACTTTTCATCCTTCTCAACAATCTCGTGTATGAGTCGATTATATAAGAAGCTACATTGTTCCTGAGAGATGTGGGTCAAGAGTGAAGACTTAATGTGCTCGACAATGATTTTAGAAATGATTTTATTTGTAATGTTGCATAAATAGAATGAAAATCCGGGAAGGTGGAGGTTTCTGAAGATTTCGGTATCAAAGCAATGAAGGTGGAATTTATGGCGCCATATATATGCCCTCCAATACGCGTCTCCTCCACCATGAGCAGAAGGTCCTGTATCAACAGATCAAATAAGTGAGTGGAAATTTCAATAGTCCACCCATCTGGCCCGGGGATTTTGTCCTATGCGAATGATTTAAGAACCTTTAATATTTCTGCCTCTGATACCGGTCGGGTGATGTTTTCATTTTCTGCATTAGAGAACATGAGGGGGAATTCCCAGATTCCCCATAATTGATCTTTAACAAGGTATCCCTGACGCTTCCTGAATAATGAATCAAAGTAACGGATTGTCTCATCCTATATTGCTTCAATGGAATATACCATATGTCCCTTTTCATTCTTAATCTCCCAGATAGTGTTTCCCTTTCTCTGTTGAGAGGAAATTTTGTGGAAATATTTATTATTTTTGTCGCCCTCCCGCAACCAAAGGGTGAAACTATTTAACCGCTAGGTCTTCTCCTGATGTAATAAAATCTGCCTCATTTTGGTTTCTAATGCTTTAATTTTGTCCCACAAATGAGCCAAGAAATTGCCACTGTCCAACACCTTATATGTGTCCTTAATTTCTTGAATGATGGAGTTAAGTTCAGCGAGCATCTATTTTTTCCTTTTGCGCTCCCAGATCTGAACCTGAGATTTAAGATGTTGGATTGCAATTGACATATGGAGCATCGAAGAAGTGTCCTACCCTCGAGGACAAGACTTCCAGAAATCAACACCACAGCATTGAACTCCTGATCCTCCAACCAGGATCAGTTAAATTTGAAGGGGACACCACACTGGGGCCGCTCAAAATTCCACTGGAGGACGACCAGATGATGATCGAAGATCATAACCTTAGCCACGCATGATTTAACAGAACCCATTAACTCCAAGAGATTTTCCTAGATCATAAAACGATCCAGTCGCTTCACAATAAAACCATCCCCATGTCTTCCATTGTACCAAGTTGGGCATATAATATGAAGGCAAATATCCCTGAGATTTTGTGAGGCAAATATGTTCGAGATATACCCCACCATAGGATCACAATGACTATTTCGACCCAAACTTTTCACCTAGGAGCAAGTGCACTTTAAATCACTAGCAACAAACAATGAGCCAGGGGAGGATCACACCATCTCCTTCCAAAAACAAAACGGCTGAAACATCAATGGCAGGTGTTGAGAAAGTGTACTTTGGGAAAAAAACCGTGAATTTATGTGAGGAGGATACCAGTGAAAACCCTGTATGCTGAGAGCTTGGAAAAGCAGGGATCCCATATAGTATCCAAACCACCCGATAAACCCATTGAATCAGCCACAACCATGTGCCGGTCTCAGAACATGTAACTAAAGTATGAGTACACTCGGTTCAATGTAGTCATATTCTCTTGAATAAACACCAGAAAAGGAGAGTAGGAAACCAAAAAATTATTGAGGGATAAGAACTTAGTTTGGTCCACTAGGCCAAGAAAATTCAAGGAGATGCATTTCATCATATCATCCCCCGGACGGGCGAGAGTGCTCTAAGAACCTAGTTGAAAACAATAGAGAGAGGAATATCATGGAGATTTCCCGATTCCAAATAAGGGATTGATTTTTCAAGGGACGCTCACTTCTAGGTATGTCATCTATGGCCACCCTTCTTCTGAACAGTAACATTCCAGGCCGAGTTTGGGCTAATAGTGATGGGGGGAGAAGAAGAGGGGCGATTATGGATAGTCAAAGACTCCAGATCCATGGTTGGGTTTGTGAGAAGAAACTTCAAGTCGTTGTCAATGGAATTATGGGGGGGGGCAGGTCGAGGGGAGGTCTGGGCGAGGACGTGGGAGTGTCAGAGTCATAAATAAAAGGAGGTAGATCACAGATGGAGAAGCGGTAGGAGGGGGCGTGTGATGGACAAGAGGTGAAAATAGTAGACTGGAAGAGCTTGCTAATATCAGAGCGTTGAAGTTGGGATGTCAAAACAAGCATGGCAGAAGTAGGTCGACGCGGAGTGCAGGGTGAATTGGAAGGCAGTGAATTGTAGGGGGGCTTTCGATTCAAATTCAAATTCCGAGGCCCAATTCTAGAGGGAGGAGGTGGAGTAGTGACAAGAGGAGGAGAGGAATAGACAAGAAAGCCAAGGGATAGATGAGGTGAAGAGGTCGTACCTGAATAACGTCACCAATGTGAAGTAGAGTCCACGAAGTATTTCCAGAGTGAAAATCATGTTATAAACCATGATAGTGATGGAATTCCTTTGTCAAGAATATTTTGGGGCAAGCATGCAGTAGGTGACTAGTTTGGTGGCATAAAAGAGACCTGAAAGGAATACTCTAGTAGTCCAAACGATGCATGTGAACAAAATGTTCCCAAGCCAGGTCAATTTGCATCAGAAGACCACCCAAGAAAGTGAGTTCCGCTAGTAACCAAGCGACCCTCTTATCCTTATTACCCAAGCATTTTGGATCAACATATATAAATCATCCAGTGGCATTGTCGATGGCAGCCAAGATGTGGTGCATCCAAAATTCCAGTGGAAGGTCAAGCAGCTTAACCCACAAAATATGATTCTTGGACGTATCCCTCATTGGGTTGAAGCCAATGTACGAGTTATGCAAAGAGATAAAGCTCCTACCACGAACCCACAGGAGCGTCAAAATACAGTCCAAATCCTCCTGAGGTAGGAAATGAAAGTTGTACCATCCATTCATTAACCTGCACACCTTCAACGGGTACCCCATAATCGGAGACCAAGTGAAATGTACCGACTCCTGCATATCTTTGTCTTTCACTCTATCAAAAAATCACCTTTTGATGGAAGCGTGTTTCTATAAACTAGCAGTATGATCCCACATAACAATATCGTAGTTGGAATTGAGTAATTTAGAATCAATTTTCAGGTTGAAAGGTTTAACAGGTTTATGTTTTCTATTCCCCCAATGATGCAGGTGAGTATGGTCATCTCGTGGATGGATAGAAACATGTGAACCACCTGTAAATCATGCCACCATCCTGATGTATGATCGGTTCAATATCAACAATTGTCCGCGGAAGAAGTCCAATGCTAGCTTTTTCCGCCATGGTGGATTTGATGTATGCCTCATGGGAGGATACATCGGCCTCAAGAGAAGCCAAGTATTCATCCAAACAAGCCATGTAGGACACCCCCTCGACTATCAGGGTACGATGAATAGGATCAGGAGTATCGAAATATGAAATAGTCAGAAATCGAAGAAAGAAAAGAGGGAGTATATGCGACCCAGATTAGTGGCGGTTCCCCGTCAATGCTCGCTGACAACACAGTACCTCATCCGAGCAGGTGAAAACAAACATTAATAAAGTCACCCCCAAAAAGAGATAGAAAGTAGAGGAGAAATATGTTCGAGTTCAAAGAATAAATTCACCCGCTAGGACGAGTGCATCATACACCAACCAAGTCCAAAAACCAATGGAATGGAATGTAAGTACCAACATTAATTCAGAGTAATTGGAACAAGTTCGGTGAAAGAATAAGCACAAAGACACATAAAATCTTAGTACAACCCAAGGGATCATAATCCAACCCACCCCTCTCTCGAGATTGGTGAGTATTTCCCGCAATAAATGAACAACAATTCAAATTTCACGATGCATGAGGACCACGACGAGATGAATCTAACTGATAAAAATGGGTGAAAAAAGATACTAGCCATGTCCATTACTGGCAGGAGCACACACACCCAACCTTCATTTATGTCATAATGAAGAGAAAGAATTTTGTTTGTCGCCCTCTCCAATCTCGACATCCACATATTGTAGGAACTTGAATATTATGTGTAGCCACCCACTCATCAACACCTCAGAACTCACATAGAACAATGGTAAGACAAAAATGGAAATCCATTATCCAAAACCCCAGAGTGCACAGCCGGGGGATAACCAAAAATAGCTACCCAGTAGCTCCGAAATAGATAGGAAATAGAGAATGTGTGATAGATCACACCAGGAGTAAGTACATGTTGAACTATCCCGAAAAAAACATGAACCGATCCTTGACCAAAGATACCAAGTCCCCACACTGAGAATCAACGTTCCAATACCACCTGCTCCCCTTGTTGTATATGCCTCCATTGTATGCGTTTGTCGCACCTTGCCAATCCCCCATGGTTGCTCCCCACTGAAATCCATCTCATGGCTTTGCTAGATTACTCTGTTTGGAAATAGGATTCTCCCGTAAGGTTCCCATAGTGGGTTGTAGGTTGACATTCATCTAATTCAACTCCAATTGAGAACCTATAATCGAATTGTTAACTGTATCGATTGGTACAAAATCTACGTATTATATACTATTTATTGTAAACACATCCCACCAAATGTAATGAAATATTACATTTTTCCACTTTGTACGGTGAAATAACGCATTTGATTGTAAGGTCCTTCACTCTAATAATATTATAGAATACAAAAATAATTAAATACATTTATTATGCTACGATTAATTGTAAATAGTAAATAATACATAATGTATAATACAATCAAACTTTACTAAAAAAATCATTAGATAACCTTTCATTAAACTGTAACATGAAAACTCATGTCATATACAAATTTCTCGTATCCGCTCTGTCCGAAGTGCTTGAGCCCAGAACTCATCCATCAGGGTCGCGAATCTAAATAAATTGAGAGTTATCAAATTCACCCTAACCATCTTTACCTCCAATATGTACGATCAACTCCTCATTACTATTTGAATGCCCAGTCTTTCATACCCTTTTATCCTTTAATGCTATCAATAATTTTTTATTTCAAATTCTTTATTATTTTGGAATGTATATTTCCATAGTCAAGTCAGTAATAATATGATGTTGTTGAAAAACTTTTTAAAACCGTTTATTTTATTTGATGATGTATTTTACTTTTCAGATGAACACTTCATCTATCTTAAAGACCTAAAGTTTAATTAATGATGGGAAGAGTGCTTGACCAAAATATGTAGAGAATGGAGAAAATTAACGGTTAGGGTGGTGAGAATATAGAGAAAATAACATAAATAATAATAAATTGTTGACTAAGACTATGAAATATAACTCATTAAATATCAAAAAATATAAAATATTAAAAAATATATAAATAAATTCGAAAGATTTAGAAATGAATTAAAACTAAAATATTTAAAAATTTGATTTGAAACTCCTATGGGGTAAGATAAAATTAGAAAGTGGTCAATAATCAACACATCGGACTTTTAAATTGGTTAAAAATTTAAATTAATTTTTTTTTTACTAAGAATTTGAGTCAAATTAATTAATATTAGAACTAGAATTACAAATTAAGTAATATTATTATTGGAATTGCAAATCATTATATTAATATTATTATGATGAAATGAGATTATAAAAAAATGGTGATAGAAGAATTAATTAGCAAAATGAACTAAGAAATGATTAGATATTGCAAATGATGCAAAGAGAGAAATAGTATGAGATAATATATACTCATAAGAAGGAAAACAATAAGTACATAAGAGGGGTTTAACCAATAGAAGATAAATTTAAAAGAAATGGAGGGTCTACAAGCAACATAAGGATAGGAAGAGGAAAGAATAAAAGAGGGCGGAGGAAACAAAATGGATTAAGAAGTAATAGAATTTATATTAGAGGGATAAGATTTTGATGATAAGAAATGGATGGTAAGATTCTAGAAATGACTTAATTGATAACCATCTTCTCCATTATTTCCGGAGCAATTCACGATATGTTGAATGTTGATTCTAGATGGCATGAGTAAAGTCAAATGTCTTATTATTATTACTTCGATTATATTTCGATGACCCATACATATGCCACTCTAACTTCAATCAATACATCTGTAAACTACGGATATCCCTTGGGGATTGAAGTGGGCATGATCTTGCAAGATGACTTCATCTCATCTAAAAAATAAAAACCAAAGGTCTACTTTAACAACTGTACAAAATTTTTGAAGAAATTTTAATAAAATATTAAATTATTGCCACCTAGCTAAACTATATGTAACATAGTAAATATTATAATAACCACTGAATTTAATATATATATATATATATATATATATATATATATATATTAAATTGAAAACTTGAAATTAATTACGCCGGAGGCATTTTCTTTATGAGATTGGGTGAGCAAATATTGTTCACCTCACCCAATCAGAAAGCCTTCTTATTGCCTTTTACCTAATTATATTATGACATGTGTTGATTTTATTTTTTTTATATTACTTCCCTATCCGTTGTTTGCCATGAAGCCCCATGATGTTGTGACACAATCACGACCGTCTCTCCTCCCCAAGCGAATCACATCCACCAACCTTTATTTTGACATAACAGTGGAGCATATGACCTCTCGCAATAGTTCGATCTCTCTACACATTCCGCACACAACACAAGAGAGGAGGTGTTGTATACGGACACTCATCGCCCCCATTTTTGGCGATGGCTCTGGAATTCGACAAACTGAAAATGATTGATATGGCATGATTCCATTGTTTGGATTACGATTTTGATTATTTTTGTTTGGACTGTAGTTTCACTACACATTACATTTTTTTATTGCATGAAATTTAGGGGATATTCATTCCGTTAAGAGAATGTTCGTTGGAAAATTAGGGAAAGTGAATGGCCCTTAGCTTTCAAATTTAAGGTTTCCTGAAAAAATTATCAAATTTTTTGATTAGAGTTGGTTTCCTTAAAACATTTAGTATATTTTAAATGAAATTAAACCTTTATGTTAATTTTAGTTTTATGAGTGCAATTTTTTATGATGTAAAACTTAAGAAAAGTTTGTACCTTAAGAGATTTGATCTTTTTCAATACTTGATACATCCCATGAACATGGATCTATATTGGTTATTTATATATATGTCATGAGTGAAATTCATGCTAAACATGAAAGGAATTACACATAATGTTCATCTTGAGCAACACACTAAGATATAATCTCTTTTTATCAATGAATAATAGATAGTTACATGAAAAAAATTGTGTTATTAATATTATATTTTTTAATGTTTTTGTTTTAACAAAGATTCATTTTCAAAGTTTTTGTTTTCCATTCAACTACATAATTCTTTGGAAAATAAAAAGCCTCAGTACAATCATTCAATCTATTCATGCTGTTATATTATATTAGTGTTTTTATTTAAAAGATTTTTCCATTAAATTTATATTATTATTATTAATTTTTTTTTAATATATTAAAATAACAAATAATTTTGGTTTGATGTAGTTTATGTTTACATTTCTCTACGTGTATCTACACTTTTATCGGAACCCCTAACCCAATGTTCAATCTTAATTTTTAATTATTGTGTTCTATTCTAGTTTTAACTCTGTTGAAAAAAATATCTCATTTATAACATACACTAATAGACTACTTCACACTCTAACTATAACTATTCAAACAATATATTTACTATTTCTCTAAAATTGATTTTGAATGAAATTAGTTTAGGTAAATACTTGAAACATTTATTTAAGTTTCAATAATTTTCAAAAATATATAAATTATTTTGTTAAAAAGCAGAATTATAAGATTTTTCTTAATTTCAGTTACTTTATTTTCCTTTAAAATTGATATAAATTACTTTACTTATATGAATATTAAAATATTTTACTTATGGTTAAGAGTGATAGTGAAACAATTTTACATCTCTTTCACATTGAACCTATTTATTTTGGCTCTTCTCTCCTTGATTCCATCTGTGTTGTATCTAGTTATTTTTTTCAAACAGTTGAAGAATAACAATGTCAAGGTGTGGTTGTCTTGATATTTGTTTTTTTCCTCTAAATTTATTTAACGTTATTTAAAAAAAAAAAACTTAAATAAATTAAACTTATTTGGCATGTATTTTGATTCCCATTGTTGTGAGACATTTATGTTAATCTAACTTTGTTCTTAAATTTTACCTTTTCTATATTTTTTAAACAAATATAAAAACCCAAATTTTACTAATATTTTACTGTCAATATATTTCACTTCTTTATTACCTTCTACATTCCCTAACTCCTCTTTCCTACATTCCTTTGCATTTCTAGATACTATTAGTAATAATATCAATTTACACCCTACTTTATAATACCAACCCCAAACGAACTCAACAATTACTAATAATATCAGTTTACACCATACTTTATAATACCAACCCCAAACGTTGCTTTCAAGAATCTCAAGGTCACCTTTCTCTCATACCATTAGTCCTCTCATTCTTCATGGGCTGCTTCCTGAAAGATGGTTATCGTACTCTGTTTTTCAACAAAAGTCTTTTTGGGGTGTTTTCGTGGTTGGGAATATAGTTGTTCTACTCTGTTAAAAATATGTAAACGTTTTTACTCTTAAAAACGGATACAAATTTCAAAGTTGATATAACATTTGATACTACAGCTGAAAATCTGCACACATCATTGTACCAGTCACTATGTATGAGGAATAAATAAATAAATGTTTAATTAATGTGTATTATTATTATTGGTCAAGGATACAAATTTCAAAGTTGATATAACATTTGATATTACAGCTGAAAATCTGCGCACAACATTGTACAAGTTACTATGTACAAGGAATAAATAAATAAATGCTTAATTAATATGTATTATTATTTGTCAAGTAGATATAGTTTTGGGTAGAGGGAAGTTATTATTATTTTTTTCACTTTAGTTTTAATCTTATTAATCAATCATCGACATGTTTAGTTTTATTTTTATTTTTTTAGAAAATATATGCTTAGTTTTTTAGAATATTTTTTTTTTTTTTTTACAGAAACGGTTATGAGATATATTAACTGCTGGGTCTAAATGCCAGATTTCGGGTTACAATGAGAGGGGGGAGGGCCCAGGAAGTATCTATAGCCAAGAGTGCTATGAGACTTGTGGACAACTTCCAGCTCTTTTTAACTACAATTCTGCACTCGATTTTTGTGATTTCCCCTAGCTTAAAAATACAAACAAACTGATTCAATAGAAAGCAGTAAAACATTTAAGCTGGCAGATTATGGAATTGGATCCCATGTTTCGTCCTCGTCTCGAATTATTGCTCTAGCAGAGATGAGGACAGCTTTATTTGCTTCAAGGTCTGCTTCTTTGTTGTTTTCTCTCAACACATGATAGTAGCTCAACTTTTTAAACAATTTCCCCAAAGTTCTAATTCTGGATATCAGCCTTGCCAATCTAAGATCCCGGGGGGAGGAGTTTGTCACCATAGTTTTGATTATCACTTGGGAATCCCCAAAAACATTAACCTCCTTGATTTCTAGATTCAAGAGCGATTTAAGGCCTTGAAGGAGGGCCAGTGCCTCTGCTTGAATGCTGGAGTTGATCCCCATACCCCATGCAAAGCTGTGGATCAAAACACCTTCAACATTTTTTACAATACCTCCTGCTCCAGCCCTTCCTGGGTTGCCCTTTGAAGCCCCATCAAAGAAGAAAGAGTGCACCTGCTGCTTGGAGATCCATTCTTGAAACTCAGCATTGTTCTTCCCCCTTATTTTCCAATCTTCAATGAGGGAAGTGTTGCTGGTGGCTTGAAGAAATTGCAGATTTAGGGAGGTACCCCAGACTGAATCTAATTGAGTAAGATTTGAGGCATCTTTTTGATTATCCAAGCTTTCCTTTAATTGGAATTTTATCTTGGCCGCCACCACCTTGACATCATGCTTAGTATCTCTAAAGATTCTGTTGTTTCGCTCAAGCCAGATCTGCCAGCAGCAGATTTTGGGGAGGGCAGACCATGCCTTTTTTATCACTTTGTTTCTGGGTGGAGGTCCGGGGTAACTGTTCTGCCAATTTGCAAAGAGATTAGGAATAGTGGAGGGAAGGACAAATTTTGGGTTCCAATAATCCATCAGTTCACTCCAAACCTGCACAGTGAATTTACAATTCAAGATCAAGTGTGTGGCACATTCCACATTTTCTCTGCACAATGAGCACCTGGACGGACCATGGAAACCCCGTTTCTACAGTTTGTCATCTGTAAGAATTTTCTTGTGGCAAAGAAGCCAACAGAACATGTCGATTTTAGGCAGAGAGTGCAGACGCCAGATCGCAGTCCAAGGGGCAGGGTCCGGGGGGACGTGAGGCCTCAAGGTGAGCTTTGCGTAGCCTTGGGCTACCGTGTAACCTGCAGCCAGCAAATCCCAGCCACGCGAATCTCTTCTGCACAGATGAGTGGGGGCAATACCATTCAGCATGGAGCGAAGACAATTGCAATCCTGGAGGAGCTCCGGGGGCACGTCGAAGAAATTCCAGCCTGCCCAATGCGTCCCATCCCACAAGGAGATGTCCCACAGCGTAGTTTTCCCAGCAGAAGTCAACCAGCAACGATTCGCGTTCAAAGAGGAACAGTCACCAATTGGATCGCGATCCAGAATTCGATCTGTCCAGATATTTATCTTCTTACCATTTCCTGGAATCCAGTAGGTGTTGGAGCTGATCAGGGGGGCAGCTTTGGAGCAGAGTCTAGCAAAGGGAGAGGAGCCTTGGGGGAGGGGACCATCTAGGCATCTGAGTCTCTTTCCTTTAAAATATTTCTTCCAGAGTGCTAATTGGGCCCAGCAGGGCTTGGGCGCAATGATTCTCCAGAGCAGCTTGGCTCCCATGGCTATGTTCTGGAGAGATTCTTGAAGTTTAGCCCCCCCTCCCTCAGCGGTTTGGAGACAGTCTCCCAGTTAACTAGGGGGAATTTCCTCTCATTTTGTTTGCCCCCCTTCCAAAAGAAGTTTCGAATATGTTGTTTAGAATCATTTTTATATGAAAGGTAATTGGTTTATCTAAGCCAACACAACAGAATAGTTTGGACAACAGTTTTTGGAGTGTTTGAATTGCATTTTTGATGGTAGAAATGGATTCAGCATCATCAAAAACTTTTAAGACACCCAAAAAACTAAATTTTAATTACTGTAACCCAAATTTTCAAAAATCTTTACCTAAATTTTTCATAATCTCACCAGAATTTCTGAATTATTCTGTGAGTTTCTTAGAGTACAACTACCTCAACACCCAAAATTTTTCCATAAATGTAATTAATATCAATCACCAATACATTATACCAAAAAAAACTTTACTATAATTTAATTAATTTTAATTGTATATTAATTAAAAAAAACATTATTATAATTTAATTGATTTTAATTGTATATGAATAAAAAAAAGCAGTTAAAATGTTCACTAAAATACCTTTATCTTAATTTCCATTCTCATTCCTAACTCCACACAGAAGGTGATTTTCAAACTTTCCATCCTTAGTCTTCATTTTGTTGGATGCATTACTCAAATCTACTTGACAGTAGTATGGCTGAAGAAAGGCTCCGTTTCTGAATCTTGGGTTGTGCAAACATAGCCATAAAGTTATCCAGAGCAATAAACATGACACCCAATTCAACACTCAATGCAATTGGCAGTAGATCACTAGAGAAGCCCAGGGTGTAATATTCCTAATTAGTGACAGCTAATTGGAATATTCTATTTTGTTTAGTTTTCCGTCTATAGTTTGTAAATAAATAAAAAGTGAGTGAAGAGGGTCTAACTCACTTAAGTGAAATAAGACATCCACCTAGTAGCACAACATTGTGACTTAAGTGGGAGTCGAGGAGGGCCTAACACCACGTAGAGGAGGGGGCCTATGTACACTCTAGAAGTTTCTGCATAGATAAGGATAAGGATGTGGAGGAGAGAGAGAGGCTATGTTGGGTTTTGGAGGGAACCAACGTTATAAAAGATGGAGGAGCCTTCTCATTTCATTCATTCTGGAGTTGTTGATTTTGGAGTGAGACTTTTGTCTTCTTGAGCACGTTGGCTGTTTAGCCTGTCTGCAGCACTGTTTAGTGCACCGAGTGTCTCCATGCGGAGATCTCACCCTTAGCCCTTGGGGACTTCGAGTGCCTGCTCGGGCAAGGTTTGTTTTCCAGTATTTCGTGATTCGTTTCATTGTTTGGGTTTGTCGCGGAGCTAGAGCTTATAGAGACTGCGCAGTCACTGGGAGAGAGGACGTACTCCATTATGGAGGAGCTTCGGATTGGGGTTTCTGCAGGTGATTTCGCTAGGATTTTGAGCAGAGGATTATCCTTTTCCCATCGAAGGTTTTTGGCAGAGTTTGTGGCAGTATTTTAGCTGTTTCTATCTAGGCACTGCGTAGTGCCTTGGAGGCCAGCGTAATTCACTGGGGAGGCAGTTTCTAGTGGTTTTTGGGGTTGGCCATTCTTGGATTGGTTTGTGGATCTTGTCCGGGTTGTTGATGAGAGGAGGTTTGCCGATTTTCAACTCATTTCGGCAAGGGTATCAACCCCTAGCAACTACATGGCAATTTCCAGCAGCTAGGACGCAGTTCCTAGAGCAGCCCTTTCTAGTATTCTCTGAGAGTGTTTTCTCACTTGCCTTGCGTAAGATTAGCCTATTGTACTCCATTACATTTCTCAGATTAATAAAATGGCTCAACATTTCTTCTTTATGTTTTCTGGATGAGTTGACGTAGTTGTCGTAGTTGCCATCGTTGTCGTATTCTCTTTCTATGATATTATATGTCTATTATTGTTTTTGAGCATTCTAGTTCTATACCACTTGGTGTGTTTATCTTTCACTCTTAGACAGAGTCTGGAAAGGGCCAGGTAGCCTCCGGATCTCGCCCTCTTTTTAGAGGCGAAATATCCGGTAAATTCCCTCCCAGTCCATCTCTGGTTGGAGTTTGCCATGTTTTGGAGATATCCCTAAAACGAGATATTACAGTGGTATCAGAGCATAGTTCTGGCTCAGCTTGTGGTCTATGACATAGGGAAAGAGATGAAACAGAGGCCAAACATTTTGGAGAGCAACGGTTGAAGCAGCTACAGTGCTAAAAAACGAAATTGGAAGAGGGCCAAACTACAAAGGGTCAGATTTTGAAGGTTGGAATTAGAAGAAATGCTTTCTGGGTTTTGGGCAAGGATCACCTTCCCAAATTCTTAGAATTTTCTGAGCAATTTTCAGTGGGTAAATCAGAGGCCGAAGTCAGGCAGAAGTGCGGTTTCTGGAGGAGCCTATAGACACAGAACATGAGGAGCCTGTAGACACAGAGCAGGAGGAACCGATGGCAGGTGATGATGATGCGAAGAGATTTGGGGAGATGCTCCTCAAATCAGTACAGGATCTATCGAGGCAGATTGAGGTGATGGGGCAGAGATTCATCGTTGTGGAGGCTAGACAGCGTGAAACCCCAAGGGGTTTCCAGATTGGCAAGGGATCAGGCACATCCCACCATTTTCCGGAGCATGATGCCACTCAGTATATGGCATCACATACACCCACACGTTCCACTATGCCCACTTTTCTGGGTGCAGACACAGGGGCAAGAGCATAGCAGGAGCCAAAGCCTAGCCACATGGGTGATTATTTCACCGAGTATCAGGCATATGGGTAGGAGTTCAGGGATGCCCTTCCATTCAGAGATTTTGTTCAGCTCCAATGGGATAGCAGACCCCGCAACTTTCACAGAGGGAACAAGCACTCACATGACGGGGGCTTGCAGTGCACAGTGGGCAGATTCCATTTACTGACATTTGACGGGTCATCCAAGCGTTTAGAAAAAGCTTGGGTGGAGAAGTTGGATGCCTCTTTCCAGCTTGACCGAGTATCGGAGGGGGAAACCATCAAAATGGTTACCTCGCACTTAGAGGATGAGGGCACACAGGATTGTAGGGAGTTCGAGGATACACCTAGTGTGACACAGGACTCACCCTCATTGGAGACCTCCTTGATTGTGTCGGTTGATATCATAGTGGAGAAGGTAGATCCTACCCCAGTAGAGCCATCCATTGAGGTGATGACCGGAGCCGTGTCCGAGTTTTTGGGTGGCAGCAGCACACGACAGATGGGTGAGGTGTCAGGAGATGTATCCACCTTCGATGAGGCACTAGGAGATACAAAGGTATTGGATGATGGTCGCAGACAGCGACATCATCGGCTTTGGGCAGACCTTCTAGTTTTGAAGGGGAAGGCCACGTCAGTACGAGAGGCCATTTTGTTGCGGGACAGGGAGCCAGAGGGCATGAGAGTGGCTTGTGCCAAGTCGGCGGCCAAGTTGGCCCGCATTGGGGAACGACTGGATTCCCTGATGGTACAACCAGAGGGCACGTTGGAGCATCAGATCATTCCCCTTCAGGCATGCATGGACGGGACTAACAGCATTGTTGGGTCACCTCTCCCCATTAGAGAGAGAGAGAGAGAGAGTCACCTAGTCAGACCTCATATGTTGACTTGGTTAGCAAGATGAGACGATCGGAGTTGCACTGTGTGCAACATCCACTTGTCGAGGTTGGATGGCGAGAGATTTTGAGTTGGTACCCGGTGGAGTGGGTTATGGAGATGGTGGTGGACTCGGGTGTAGTTCAGCAGGAGTTCCCAGGTGTTGGGAATACAGGAACCCTAGATTGGCATTGGGGTCTAGGCGGGATTACCTATCATTTCCCAGGCATGTCGGTTGACTATGTCTTGGAGGATACAGTTGGCCTAGCAGTAGAGCATGCGCATCCGCTAGGGGCATTTCAGTCAGTCCTAGTGGCCAACCAGTTTATGGGTAGACTCCCTAGGTTGTCTTGGTATGACACTCATACACAGGATCACGGGGTGGTCAACATACCTTGGCAGGAGCTTGTCGAAGGAGGTGGCATTGGCAGGCCACCAGATGGCGCCTTGTATGGGGCCAAGGATTCTTCACCTTTGTGTGGGGCATAGAGGACGCAGTGGAGCCGAGCAGTGGTGGTAACACTACTGACACATAGGGAGATTCACTTCTCGGACCCCTCGAGGAGGGTTTGGAGTGATGATCCATTCGTCGGCGGGTATAGTGATGCGACAATGGAGACGATGATACCGATTGGGGGTAGTCCGATATGTAGAGGCACAACTCTAGGTCATCACATCTAGGGATGTGTGGGAGCCTCTAGCATTGAGCAGTGGACTACCGGTGGACATGGAGTTGCATGGTGGTGTACTGTAGTGTGTGGGACTGCATGGTGGAGTAGGGGTGTCCTACATCACATTGAGAGCACGCAGAGAGAGACCAATGCCTGGACACAGTCAGGGCACGAGACGGTACAGGGTGGTACAACAGTAGCATGGGGTATCCAGCAGTATACAGGGGTATGCCTCAATGAGCAGTGGCATGTCGAGGGGTACATGGATGATTGGTGGTATGCGAGGGCGTACGGAGCTGCACAACAGGGTCTTAGAGTATTGCCTCCAGGGAGACTCATGGACAGGGACACTGGGCTTACCTTTGGGGGCATTTCACCTAGGATTGATGGGGAGACAGATGAGCGATACTTGAGAGTATCTGTGGGGACTCACGCACCTGACCTTCTACTACATCACTCATGGGCACAGTCGATTTTGTCGATGTCCCTTGGCACCTTAGGCATGAGCAGCGGGGTACGCGAGGCTCACCCAAGATATTTGGATGACACTTAGTACACTAGGGGAGAGATTTCTCAGTAGTGGCACTGGGTCGGGGCGCTAGTTGACAGCCACAGGTTAGGGGATGAGATGATCCTCTGCAGGGGTGTCACATCAGTCATCGCTGAGCCTACGCTTGGGAAGCGGGTCATGAGGGAGACATGCATCACTTTTCCCTCAGGGCATGTCGAGATCATGCATGAGCAAAGGATACTGGGTACAACAGAGGTAGCATCCCAATATGTGTCTGGGCTCCAGACATTGTATCGAAACTTTATCGAGAGGGTGGATGGCATATTCAATGCAGATGAGGTGGTGGAGGTAGAACAGGAGGGCATTCCTTCTGTATGCCAGGGTGAGGACTCTTTTTCATATGAGTCCATAGGATCAGTTGAGGATGCTTCTAGGGAGCGAGAGTAGTCATGCAGAGATGGTGACAGTAGACCGGAGCTGCATTCTAGTGTCCAGGGTGAGCAGTCACGGGACTCTGCGGGAGATAGCCTGGGTGAAAAGTCACTTGTGACGATTCAGCTAGAGCAGTGGGTTATGGAGCCTGAGTCAACAGAGGAGGACACTATTCACATCAGGGACGATATTCCTTTGGGGGAGAACTAGATGGGCACCCACATTGAGCCGATGAGGGATATGCGGCTAATATTGGAGTCAGCCATTGAGGTGGGACAGTCAGATGCACTGACATCGAGTACGGTGACAGCAGTTGCAGATCCATATCCTCTGGAGGTGTTGGAGGTTGATGGGATTATTTTGTGGGGGGCCAGTAGATAGCAGGAGCATGACATTCCTAATTAGGAGTGGGAGGATCTGTTGGATATGGTGGAGCATCCATCTGTGGGTCGACACAGGGATGAGGCACAAATAGACGTACACACAGTCAGTAGAGTTGCAATGTTTTTAGTGGGTAGCACTCTCCAGGAGTACATCGATGGAGCTTGCAGCATATCTTGCCCACTTTGGCCCATTATAGAGAGAGGGGATTCCTTCTACAGGCAGCTTCCATTGGCAGACAGGGCAGAACAGTGGGAGTTGATTACGGGCTGGCAGCAACACTCCAGGCGTGTTCCATATGCAGTTGTTGTTACTACATCAGATTCTTCTTGCAGGATGGACTGGCGGGAGATCATGAGTTGGTACCCTCTTGATGGTACGGTATTCTTCGTAGGGAGCACAACGGAGCAGGGGCCCTTGGACATAGCAGATGTTATAGATTCCAGCTGGCAGGGGGGCACAGGTCGTCGTTTCTTTAGCACTCCATCCCGATTTCAGCAGAGCAGGATCAGCGTGGGATTGAGTCATGACTTGGATTGGAGAGAGGTGATGAGTTGGTACACAGTTTATGGGATAGCTTACACAGTCACAGATATAGCATAGCCAGGGTCATGGTCTTCGCCTCTTAGAGCATCAGTCATAACTAGAGGTAGTGCGCAGTCCAAGCCGTGGGACTTGGGCGATTATTGGCCATGGTAGCGATGGGATCCAGGAGGATTGTTGGTTGGATGGTACTGTGAGAGATCAGTTTGGGATCCTGGCATTGAGAGATCCCTTCATATCAGGGTGATGCAGAGGACAAGAAGGTTTCAATGGTGCATCTGGGACCCAGGCACATTTTGCAGTGTCGGTGGGGGAGCATCAGCTAGAGAGGAGGCTTGTTCAGGCATTGCTTGAGGACAAGCAATTTTTTCCGGATGAGGATGCCACTTGGGAGAGCGAGAAAATTTTGCAGCATCCATCACTTCAGTTGCTTGAGGACAAGCAACATTTTGCCGGGGGGACTGTAATATTCCTAATTAGCGACAGCTAATTGGAATATTCTATTTTGTTTAGTTTGCCGTCTATAGTTTGTAAATAAATAAAAAGTGAGTGAAGAGGGTCTAACTCACTTAAGTGAAATAAGACATCCACCTAGTAGCACAACGTTGTGACTTAAGTGGGAGTCGAGGAGGGCCTAACACCACGTAGAGGAGGGGGCCTATGTACACTCTAGAAGCTTCTGCGCAGATAAGGATGAGGATGTGGAGGAGAGAGAGAGAGGCTACGTTGGGTTTTGGAGGGAAACTAACGTTATAAAAGATGGAGGAGCCTTCTCATTTCATTCATTCTGGAGTTGTTGATTTTGGAGTGAGACTTTTGTCTTCTTGAGCACGCGCTGTTTAGCTTGTCTGCAGCACTGTTTAGTGCACCAAGTGTCTCTGTGCGGAGATCTCACCCTTAGCCCCGGGGGACTTCGAGTGCCTACTCGGGCAAGGTTTGTTTTCCAATATTTCGTGAGTCGTTTCATTGTTTGGGTTTGTTGCGGAGCTAGAGCTTATAGAGACTGCGCAGTCACTGGGAGAGAGGACGCAGTCCATTCTGGAGGAGCTTCAGATTGAGGTTTCTGCAGGTGATTTCGCTAGGATTTTGAGCAGAGGGTTAGCCTTTGCCCATGGGAGGTTTTTGGCGGAGTTTGTGGCAGTATTTCAGTTGTTTCTATCTAGCCACTGCGCAGTGCCTTGGAGGCTAGCGTAATTCACTGGGGAGGCAGTTTCTGGTGGTTTCTGGGGTTGGCCATTCTTGGATTGGTTTGTGGATCTTGTCCGAGTTGTTGATGAGAGGAGGTTTGCCGATTTTCAGCTCATTCAGGAAAGGGGATCAGCCCCTAGTCTTTAGTCCATTCCAGCAGTAGCAGCGACACGGCAGTTTCCAGCAGCTAGGATACAGTTCCTAGAGCAGCCCTTTCTGGTATTCTCTGAGAGTGTTTTCTCACTTACCTTGCGCAAGATTAGCCTATTGTACTCCATTACATTTCTCAGATTAATAAAATGGCTCAGCATTTCTTCTTTATGTTTTCTGGATGAGTTGACGT
The DNA here is from genome assembly GCA_034641835.2 of Pinus albicaulis. Taxonomy (NCBI): domain Eukaryota; kingdom Viridiplantae; phylum Streptophyta; class Pinopsida; order Pinales; family Pinaceae; genus Pinus; species Pinus albicaulis. The sequence continues at coordinate 47,077 of JAXQQM020063985.1, forward strand.
AGTTGTTGTAGTTGTCGTTGTTGTCGTATTCTCTTTCTATGACATTATATGTCTATTATTGTTTTTGAGCATTCTAGTTCTATACCACTTGGTGTGTTTATCTTTCACTCTTAGACAGAGTCTGGAAAGGGCCAGGTAGCCTTCGGATCTCGCCCTCTTTTTATAGGCGAAATATCCGGTAAATTCCCTCCCAGTCCATCTCTGGTTGGAGTTTGCCGTGTTTTGGAGATATCCCTAAAACTGGATATTACACAGGGCCTTTGCTTCTGCTAACAGTTTATCTCCAGAAGTGAAGACTATGATGAGGTTTTGGATGATCTATCAGTGGATGTTGTGTACATTCCTCTGCCCACAAGCTTACATCTTGAATAGGCTCTCAAGTCTATCCAGAAAAAGAAACACATCCTCCTGGAGAAACCCCCTGCTTTGTCTGTAGAAGAGCTTGACATGATCATCGAGGCCTGCAACACAAATAGTCTTCAACTTATGGATTCCACCATGTGGATGCACCATCCTAGGACTCATAAAACAAAACAACTGCTGGAGAATCCAGACCTGTTTGGCAACTTGAAATCGGTTAGTATTCAATCCAAGTTGATCATGAAGAAACTAAGGCTGAAAATATAGGAAATGTTTGTTGTTTTTTTCCCTTTTGATGTTTTTCATTAGTTATGGTATTTGCTTGTGATATGGATATGGTATTTTCAGAATCTGTAATCAACATAAATTTTGATTAGGATATGGATATGGTATTTTCAGAATCTGCAACCAACATAAATTCAATATATTGAGCTTCTTATGTTTATTTCCAGATCCACAACAATTTTGCATACTGTAGTGGTGGTGACTTTCTCACAAAAGACATAAGGGTTAAGCCAGATATGGATGCAATGAGAGCATTGGGTGATGCTGGATGGTATGCCATTAGGGCAATCCCGTGGGCTAATGATTACCAGATGCCTCAGAGTGTAGCTGCACTCCTGGACATGTTGTCAATGGAGCAGGGGTCATTTTGGCTTGTGGGGCTACTTTCCTATGGAAAGATGGGAGAGTTGCAACTATTGAATGTTCGTTTCTCTCTGATATGTTAATGGATATAATCGTCCATGGATCCAGAGGATGTGTGAGCCTACGTGATTTTGTGATTCCTTACGAGGAGAACTGTGCATCTTTTCAATCTTCATCCAATGTCAAATTTGCAGGAAAGCTCCATAATGGATGGGATCCGAAGCCCAGTGACCACAGTGTCATAAATGAATTGCCTCAAGAGGTTGTTATGGTTCAAGAATTTTCAAGGATGGTTAAGAGTATCCGAGACACTGGAGGGAAGCCTGATCCGCAGTGGCCTGCCATTACCAGAAAAACTCAGATACTAATGAATGATGTAAATACATCTATCAAGGAAGGCTTAATCTCAGTCACTTTGTGAAATAAATAACTAGTTGACTAGTGATTGAGTACATCTATCTAGGAAAGCTTAATCTCAACTACTGTGTCAAAAAGATAACTTGTTATCAGACTGTATGCCGTGAATATCTCCCTTGTATTGGATGAGAAAATGCTCTTCTGCTTTCTAGTTAAAACTATTATTTTCTTTAATAGTTTTACTTTTTTCAATAGAATAGAATGTTTTTATTTACGCCTTCAGGGTTCTACAATATCATAAGAAGAATGACAAAATATTTACAATAGAACATGTCAGATTTAGAGTTTTGACAAAAATCTACAAGGATGGCTTAATATAGTTGTTTGTTGGTTCAGGATAGAAGTTTTTTCTAGGGCAAATTTAATAACAAGATATTTCCATTTTGGCTAGCCCATGAGTTTGTGTGGCTTTTCTATTTACTCTAAGTGGCTATCTGGGCCATAAGATATCCATCAATGAGAATAGGGTTGGAGGGTGTGGTTTTTGATCTTGAGTATTCTCAGTTAGTGCCAAAGGATATTTATATTTTCCTTTAGGGCTGGACACAATGTTGCCAATGTCAAAGACAAATTTACAGACTTTAAAATTTATTGTCCATCAAATTTAGTTTGTGGAGGACAACCTAATGTTGTTTCCATTTTCCCTCCACCACCTCTGTTATAAAGGTTTTATTTAACTAGTAAAGTTCAATATGCGCAAATATTTCATGTCCATTATACAAGAGAACTTAGTGTTAGAATATAATCCTTGAATTATTTATTTTTTTGTAGAACTGAGTTATGAATTCCATTATACATTAAGTATGCATATGTCCTAGATTCCCCTAATCTCACAATATTTAACTTCTTGCAAAATACAGAATCATTCCACTGTTAATATTTTGCGGAAAATTAATTGCACACACATGTGAATCATAAATAAAAACAATCGCACATAACACAGTTGTTTAACAGGAAAGATTGAAGCTATAAACCCCAACTATACTTTCACCCGTGTACTTTCCACTGAACCATTTCTATTATGACTAAAGGGAGCTAGAATAATCAAAGACCTTGTTTATCCACGATAATATGTGAATGGGCATGCAAACATAATTATACCACAAGCTTCAAGAGGGATGGGTTTAATGTGCATTTATGATCCCCATTTTTCATGTCCTCCATGACATAAAACCTTGAATACTTGAATCCATGCACACCAAGATCCTCAAGGCACATTAGACTTGAGCTTGATCATATAGATGACACCTAATTGAGGAGAGATTTTAGCATATCTTTGTAGCATGCTACACTAGTATGTAAATATTGGCATGGGGAGCATAGAAAATTGTAAAATGAGAGTCGTTACCTATAATCGTGTCCATTGTTCACCATTTGATTTTAAATCCTAGTGATTTTATTCAAAATAGTAAATTACCATCAATTTGATTTTATATTTTATTATTAACTCCATGAATGCGATTAGACCAAAAGAGAAATCAAATCATGTGTTATAGTACATACTAAATTGCATTCAATAGTGATTTGATAGGTTAACTAAACCTATAAATGCAAAACTAATATTTTGATTATTTTCACTCCTATAATGTTAGTGTTGTTAAGTTATGATAAACTATAAAATGTGTTTGAAATAAATAAATAAAACATTTCACAAAATATCAAATTCCAAGATTGATTAGTGATATTAGTTCCAAGTATGCAAATTCCAATGATATACTTCATGGTTTTGAATATTCTAACATGCTCAAAATGCACTTCATTCCATGATTTCATTGTTAATGATGTCACTCTTGCAAAAATATTCAACAAAGCTTTACAATTAGGTATTGTCCATGACATTTACAATGATGCCAATGACAGTTGTAGTTATTATTATTATAATAATGACAATGGCAATGCCAATCATGATAACCCTTTCCAAGTTGCATCATCTAAGTGAAATAATTCATATTACATTTTTTTTTTTTTTGTTGTTGTTGCAGAAAAGGGATTAAAGAGGAGAAGAGTTTTAATATTTCTAATGTCTACTAATCATACTTCTTTATTTCTTAAGTTAAAAGATATGATCTCAAGGTCAATATTTCACTAATAATGCCAAATAATAGTGGAAATAAAATATCGATGATAATGAACATGATACTATGTTACCCACCAATGACATAATGGAAGAAGTGTCCTTAAACACCCTAATTTTATTAATTAGGAAAATAAAATTACATAGAGTATTTGCCAGAGTTTACACACAAAACTCCAACACTCTTGCAAGCAGGAGAATGAGCTATATATAAGCTAAATGTCCTAACCTATTTCAGTTATGGATCACTTATTTAATTAACAAGTGTCCATTTACATTAAATGTCATCCTAACAAATCTACTAACTATTTTGCTATATTGGAGGCTAAGAAATGACACCTTTCTAGATGCCATATCTTTTACAACAATTTTCTATTTCTAAAATGTCTCCAATGTTTAATTAAATATCCTAATAATTAAATATTCTATTCTAACTTTTAAACTATGATTTATGTATTTTGGATCATCTAAAATTCCCCTTTATGGTCCAAAGATACATTACAACAGATACCAATTTCATTCCCGAACTTGGTAAATTTGATCCTGCCAAGTGGTTTTGTGAAAATATCGGAGATCTGATCTTCTGAAGGAAAATAAATCAGCTTGATGACATCCTTTGAAATGAGTGTTCTAATGTAATGATATTTTGTATCCACATGCTTTGTTTTGGAATGAAAAACTGAATTTTTCGCAATCTTTATGGAGACTGGTTTTCTATGAATAAATATGTAGCTTCCACTTGAGGAATGCCCAAGTATTGAAAAACTTTGCACAACCAAACAATTTCACATGTTGCTTCCCATAATGATATGTATTCTTCTTCTGCTAAAGAAGTGGCCATTGTAGCTTGCTTCTTGCAACTCCAACAAGCTGCAGCTGAACCCATGTCCATGAAATAACCTGAGGTTGATGCCCGATCATCAATACCTCCAACAAAATCAACATCTAAATATCCACCAAGTACAAAGTTCTTAGTCTTTTTGTAAAGAAGACCAAAATATTTCATTCCTTGGATATATCTAAGGACTCTTTTGGATGAATTCCATTAGTTATCCTGTGGTTCATGCATAAAGCGTGAAATAATACTGACTACATAATATAAATATGGACGAGTGGTTTTCAGATATATCAAACTGCCAATCAATTGTCGATAAGTAGTACTGTCCACCATTTCCCCCCCTTCAAATTTGGAAAGTTTCAAGTTTTTTTCCATCGGGGTGAGAACATGCTTGCAATATTGCATTCCAAATCCCTGAAGGAGTTCATATTCATACTTACAAATGAAAATACGGTTTGGATGTTGGAATACTTCAACCCAAAGATACTAGTGAATTAACCCCAAATCAGTCATCTTAAAACCAACTTGCAACTCCTTCTTGACCTACAAAATATGATCATTATTGTTTCTATTAATGATAAAATTATCCACATACATCACAAGAATCACCATATTTTTTCCTTGTTGATGTACATATAAGGTGTCATTAGATTCACTTTGCTTAAAGCCAACTTTGTGAAGGTACTCGTCCATTTTGGCATACCAATCTCGCAGAGTTTTTTTTTTAATCTGTATAAACCATTGATTAGTTTGCAGAAGTTATGTTCCTTCCCTTCAATCTATAAACCTGGTGTTTGTGTCATATATACATCTTCATTTAAATATTCGTTGATAAAAGCACTTTTAACATCCATCTAAAGAACTTTCCACCCAACGATGATTTGGATTCTATTGACTGGGAAATTGCTGGGTAGAGGAATGACCAGCATCGAGATGCCATAGAAGCGTCTTCCTCCATAGTGTAAAAGGAAAAGCCAAATCGTGTTTCTCTATCTGTATATTCATTCAAATGACTTCATATAATTTTATTTATTTATTTATTTATTTTATTTTATTTTTTTAAAATCAAGTTTAAAAATAATTAAAATTTTAAAATTTTGGAGTTCTAAGAGAAGTAAATTTCTATTGGGTGAATTTTTATGAAGAAGTGTTGTAATTTGGAGTAATAAGGAGTTACTTTAGAGTAATAGTGGATCATGTGGTATTTTTTGTGGTGATTTTAAATAAAACGATAAAAAATAAATGTAATATTTGGAGTAATAAGGTATTTTGTTTTTGTAATTGTTTATAATATGAAAGGAACAATTTATATTTTGTAAATTTGGATGCTAAGATTATAACTCAAGGTAATTTTACTTTGAGGGGTGAGAATATTAAATTTTAAGAGCATTGTAAGTAGTCAAATTTTGAAAGTTACAACGTAAAATTTGAGAGGAATTGACTAGAGCCAAGTGCAAGCTCAGTAATTTTTCTCCTTTAACGACTATGCAAGGGTCAAGGCCAAGCCTCTATAGATCATTTTTTGTGTGACGTTTTGTGTATGGTGTGTTGCTCATCTTCTTTCCCTAGTGCATGATCCAACTTGGTGCTTACATTTGCTTTTACAATGTCAAAGTTGGTAAACTTATTTTCTGATTTTGACAAACTTGAAGGCACAAAGACATACAAGACATGGAAAAGGCTCATAGAAAGCACTTTGATTTATAATGAACTTTGTCTAGATGTATGTGATGGTAATGTTAAACCAAATAAACCTACATATGCAACTCTACTAGCTAAATGGGAGATCAAAAATGCCAAAGCATTAGCATTAATCAGATCTTTAGTTAATGATGAAATGTATGTTCACATTGAAAATTCTTCTAATGCATGGTCTTCTTTGATAACATTTAAATATTTGTTTGATACACAACCTGAATCTAAGAAAGTTGATCTTCAATTGAAGTTTCTCCAACAGAAATTTGCCGAAGGAGGAGATGTACTTGAATATATTTCCAAACTTAAGAACATTAAGTAGAAAATAGTAAACGTTGGATTTCCAATAGTGGATGATATTTTCACGAATACAATTTTGATTGTTGGTTTTCCTTCTTCACATACACATTTTTTGGAAACTTTACAAGCAACTGGAAAGTTATAGAAGTTAAAGTTTGATGATTTAAGTGAAATTCTAGCTCAACATGACAAAAATTTTAAGGAAAGAGGACATGAAAATCAAAATACAATACTTCATAGTGAAAAAAGTTGTGGTAGAAGCCAAAGTAGAGGAAACAACCTCAATAGAGGCAACAATTCGAGGTAGAGGAAACTTTCAAGGTAGAGGAAATATTCAAGGTAAGAGCAAACGAAATTCAAAATGAAGGGAAAAACTCAAATCAGAGGAAAACGTAGTGGTAGAGGACAAAATCAAGGCAACAGAAGAGATTTAAGTCAATTTTTTTGTAGAAGATGTAACAAAGTTGGCCATTATGCTGAATATTTTTGAACCTCGATTGAAAAAATTACAAAGTTTCATCCTAACACTGCTCAGTTTGCTAATGATCAAGAAGATGATGGATCAGAACATGTCTTCACTACATTTCAAAGTTCAGAATCAGCAACATTACAAGTCTCTACACATCTTAAAATTGATTATGAATATTCTTGGATTTTAGATACAAGAGCAACACAACACATGAATTTTCAACGTGAATTCTTTTGTAATTTTCAACAATTTAATCTCAATTCAACATTTCTTGAATATGATACAAGACACACTCCTTGATCATCTAACATGACAACCATGGTAAAAAATAAACACAATTGAAGAGAAAAATGTTGGAGTACAAGTGGAAAATAAAATAAACTTTATCATCAATGATGTATTTACTTACCTTGTGGAATAAATACCTAAAAAGGAGGATTATAAGATTCATGATATGCCTCTTATTGAAAACAAAACTAAACGTGTACACAATAGCCCAAAGGCATGTCTTGATGAATCTAAAGTCATAAATGATGTTTCAAACACTTTTTTGCACATATACAAAGTATAAAATGTTTTATGAAATTTTGAGCCATTTAATATTTCTTTATTATTATTATTATTTTAAATTGTTAGTGGAAATTTTCTTCTAGGATATTTGCACAGAATATGTGATAAAAACAAAATTAATACATATGATTGAATCCTATATGATGGAGGTGAATGCAAAAATGAAAAAGCTGACATATATATATATATATATATATATATATATATATATATATATATATATATATATATATATATAGGAATGAAAAATATACATTGTTGTGACACTTACGGAAAATTTCTCTTTTAAGATCAATTATGTTATGATAAATGAAAATTATTTTATAATACATTTTCCTTTTAGTTTTAATAATTGAAAATTATTTTGTGTAATATTTTGTTGAAAAAAATATATAATAAATATAATTTAATGTGTGTATGTTTTAATTAATAATAATAATTATTTATTTTTAAGGTTATGGTCAAGCAAAACACAAAACTGGTGTATGATGATGATAATTAACATCCATTGAGATTACAATGATTTATTGGACCATAGACAAGGTTAGTGATTACCTAGATTTCTTTACAATCTTATTTCTATGCTAAAAAAACATTATGAGGTGTGTTACAAGATCACCATACTTTTGATGACTTATGAAGTTAGGAAGGTCGATGTTGTAATCGATAATTTGAAATTGAGATTTAATTTGGGCATAGGCAGAGTACTTTAAGAAAAATTTCCTTTTATTTTCAATCCTCTTAGTGTTGCAAAGTTGATAGATCCTTGTATCTAATGGTGTTTTGAGAATTATCCAATGTCTATTTTCACTATGTAGTTAGTGGGAGTTAGTTCAAATTTTAGCAATATTGATTTTCTTCTTTGGGCTAATCAAAACTAAGAGATACATTTGACCTTCTAGTTGAGGTTGAATACATCATTGTAGTATGTTAAATTCCTTTGATGTTTTAGTTCTTTATAGTACCATAAATTCTCTATAAATTTAAATTAACTATATTTTTAATATTGTTGATATGATGTAAAATGATATCTTCCTATATTCGCCAATGATTTAGCCTAGACTTGATATTTTGATTCCATCATCTCTTGAGTTGTTGGTGGTTTTGATTAGAGTTGGAAGAAATTTTAGTGAGTCTCTTGTTATCCGTGTTATTATCGTGTTTTTATACATTAAGTACCTAACCATGGCCATGCACTCAATGGGGAAGGGTTGTTTCTATGAGGAAGATAAGATAAAGTGTATTTTTTAACAGTAATATTATAAGGTATAATTCTTTTTTTTTTACTCTACTTTATCTATCTAGAGGATTCTCTAGAGATGTTGCACCCCAAAATTTCATATTTGTATAAGATAACATGAGTGACTAGTGTATCAATTAGGAGCTTTTTGTTATCCCACACCCAAAGTTTTGTTAATTTACACCTTTTTTCAAGTCCATAAAAATCTTTCCACCATCCATTATTATTTTTTCAAAACTATAATTCCAATTGAGCTTGTGATGAATATTAATTCCAAAATATTGTATGAAGTAAATTCATCCAAATTATTACTGTCATGCATGCAAGTGTCATAAGTGAGATTTTTGGATTTTATTAACCTAACCTTTGTTTTTCCTATGTTAAGAGACATTCCCATATAAGAGTAGTATTCTTTGAGTATCCTTAGATTATTATCGAGGTCATAGGGATTCCTTGCAATACGAACAATATCATTAGGAATGGTGATGACTATAAGCCCAACGGGTGTTGGCACAATACAACTGATGCAACCAATCCCACTTGACTAATTACATCTTAACAATCCCAGATCAAGTTTATCAATCTCCCCCTTTAATCTCTTGTTTCCTAATCTCCATGACTCAGAATCGGTGCTTCAGTTTAATAGAGCTAACAGTGGTCTTAATCCATTCCAAAGCCCCTCTTTGGATCAAGGGAATAAGTCCAACTTTAAAAAAAATACCATGAACCTTAAATTATTTTAGCCCTTTAGTGTTGGGGGCTTAAATTTTTATTTTACAATGTGATCATGGTCAAGATTAGGGCTCAATGTCAATGGTGCTAACTCCTTTTACCCCTTGTTGGTTAACACTTTCTCGTTATAGCCAATTTTCCAAATATCGAGGGTCCACACTAATCTGTGGTCGGTGTCACATTGTCCAAGAGTTTGATTTATCCTCTTGGATGGATTTACTTCCTCTATATGTTTTATCTAGTATCCAAAGGATCTAATGTTCCAATAATTCTTGCTCTTCAACTAGTCTGGATGACTAGATATAACATGTGCATTTAAATGTCGGTCCCACACCAGATGAAGGGTTTAAAATGGGGTTGTTCATAGATCCACTAATCTGGGATTCAAATCACCCTTGGGGCTTCTAACTTTTTAAAGGCTCAAATCACTATATGAGACGAGATGAACATGCAAGATCTCGAATGTGGGGCCTACACCAAATAGCACTTAAGTAAACCAAAATCCTTCCTTATGGAAGAGGGAAGAGGGCCAGATATCTTGCATGCAACAGACATACCAACTATAAATTTCACAAGTTTGATTATCAGTGGACTCATCGATAAACTTCAAATCTGGTCAGGCTTGCATCCCACCATTATTTCTCTATTCTAATGAAGCCAATTGGAGTAAAATTTAAAGGATTACAAAGTTATCTTGTGATAGGCTATAGGGATCTAACACTTTTATATAAGATTAACCACCACCATTAACCATGAATTCAATAATTATAAATAGGAACACATAGTTTATGCATAGGGCATAAAAGAAAATACCATATCTCATTAACTAGCAAAAGAGGGTTACACAGATTTTTTCCTCTTACTCTCTAGTCCACACTGACTTTCCTCTTTGCTCTCGTTGCCTCTTTACACACACATGAAAAATTTTCTCATCTATGTTTGATTTGATAAAACATTCATTTGGCATCCTTCTTCACTTACTCTCTACTCTCTACCCCTTTCTATCTCTGCTTCAATTATGTCTATATGAAATGAGGATTTGTTGAGATCCACTAAAGGTGGATAAAACCACTAAATTCTTGGAAAATATCATATCCAAGCATAGAATGTCTAAATCCCTCAACTACTTGTTGATTCACCTACTTGCAAAGGCAGAAATCATTGTGTTATTTTATAAGTTCCCCTCCTCAAAACAAATAATAAAAATTAAAAAAATCAAATCTTAACTAAAACATGGTAGGTAGGGGTTCCATCTCCCTTGATTTAATAAGGAGATAAATGTAATATGGAGATGAATTTTGCTATATGTTAATTTTTAATGGTTATTATAAGAATTTATGCATCACATATGTCTTTTGTGTATGTTATCGATGTCTTTTGTGTATCTCATCGAAACTCCTAACTCGAAGGGTCATTGAGTTCTTTGGTTCTGGCTCCTCCTAGGTTGAGAGGCTCAAGGTATTACTCAATTTTCCAATAGACAAGGGAATTCAAGAACTCCCTGTGGTTTTCATGGATATAGGACCAGAAGAAATAAGGCTCTTGGTGTTGTGAAACCAGTTCCAAAAATAGAATAAAAGAGATATCAACGCCTTAGAAGTGAGCCACTTCGAGGGGGAAACCTCCAATACATTACATGAATGAAAAACTCTTGGATGATACAAATTACAAAACCTCCTTTCTATATATAGGAGTCCATGGGGCCACAATGTAATCCTAGTGGGGCCACAATGTAATCCTAGCTTACCTAACAATAATAATTTAAGGGCATAATAATAACAATATGGGGGTTACAGGGGTACAATAATAACAATAAGGGGGTTACACTAACAAAAATAAGGGACTATACTAGTAATATAGGGACCTAACATGCCCCTCTCCTTCAAAAAAGTTTTTTCCTAAACACTTGATTAGCTTTGGGTGCTTCTGTATAAAATTCTCATCCTCCCATGTAGAATCTTCAGTGGGTAAGTTCTTCCACTTGATGAGATACTCTGAAATTGATCGATTTCGTAGCTGTCGAGTTCTTGTTTTCGTGACCGCTTCAGGTTCCAATATGATTTTTCCTTCCTCATCAAGTTCTGGAAATATTGTTTGAACTGGAATATTTTCACCTATAACCTTCTTTAAGCATGAAACATGGAAAGCTGGATGCACTCACGAAGAAGCAGGAAGCTCCAATTTGTATGCCATAGTACCAATATTTTGCAACACCTTGTAAGGACCATAGTACTTTGGCGATAATTTATTATCCTTCTTAGCTTGCTTGAGGGACATTTGTTTGTATGGTTGTAGCCTTAAAAATACCCAATCTCCTACATCAAAACTTCTCTCGCTGCGATGTTGATCTGCCTATTGTTTCATTCGATTTTGTGCCAAATTCAGGTTATCCTTTAAGAGTTGGAGAACTTCTTGTTGATGCTCGATGTGATCTTACACTGCTTGAACCTTCGAATTTTCCCTTAAAGATGATGTGATCGATGGTGGATGATATCCATAAAGTGCCATAAATGGGGTCATTTTTGCTGCAGTATGGAAGGAAGTGTTATACCACCATTCGGCGAGAGGTAACCACTTGACCCATTGTGTTTGTTTATCAGATACAAAACAACGAAGATATCCTTCCAAACATTTATTTACTATCTCAGTTTGACCATCGGATTGACGATGATAAGATGAGCTATGAGCTAATTGAGTACCCAAACAAGAAAATAACTCCGTCCAAAAATTTCCAGTAAAAATGGGATCTCTGTCGCTCACAATAACCCTTAGGTTTCCATGTAGCTTTTGAATTGTGTCCATAAATGTAGTAGCAATTGTACTTGCTTTAAATGGATGAGATAATGCACAAAAGTGTGCATACTTGGTAAGTCTATCAACTACCACCATGATGACACTCTTTCCTTCGGACTTAGGTAATCCTGTGATAAAATCCATTGAAATATCCTCCCAACGTTGACTTGGAATGTATTAAGGTTGTAGAATACCCGGGGTCTTATTTGTCTCAACTCTATTCTACTAGAAAACCAAACATTCCTCCACAAACTTTTGAATATTAGATTTAAGGCCATCCCAAAAAAATTCTTTCTTCACCATGTGGTAAGTTTTTAAAAATCCTGAGTGTCCTCCTAAAGGAGAAGTGTGTAATTCCAAAAGAATATTTTGTTTTAGTTGGGAATTCTTACAAAGTTATAAGCGATCTTTGTACCATAAGGAATCATTTTTCCAACTAAATGTATTAGATGTACTAGGATCTTGTTGGAACTTTTGAATGAGTGTCCACACTCCTTCGTCCTTCTTCCGTTCATCCCTTGCTTCGGTTATCCAATCTTGTTGTATAATAGAAATGGCACAAAGCAAGCTTCCACCTCTTCATACTTTCTTGAGAGTGCATCTGCAACAACATTTAGCTTCCCTTTTTTGTAGATTATTTCAAATTCATAACCCAAAATCTTTGTGACCCATTTTTGCTGCTCTTCTGAAGATAGTCTTTGTTCCAAAAAGTGTTTAAGACTATCATGATCAGTTTTTACCTTGAAGTGTCTTCCCATTAGGTAAGTTCGCCATTTCTTTAGTGCATGCGGTATTGCTAACATTTCCTTCTCATAAATAGGTTTCTGTAAATACTTTCCTTTGATTGGACGACTTTCAAAAGCAATGGGTCTTCCTTCCTGCATTAAAACTGCACCAATTCCATTTCCTGAGGCATCACATTCCACAATAAAGGTTTTTGTGAAGTCTGGTGTAGCTAAGACCGGTGCTAGTCACATTGCCTCTTTAAGACGTTCAAAGGCCTTAGTTGCTTCAGGAGTCCATGAAAATGCATCTTTCTTCAATAATGTTGTTAGAGGTGCTGCTAT